>CAIGRT010173996.1:0-18678 GCA_903798405.1 Fraxinus platypoda | reverse complement strand
AAATCTTCAATTTTCATTATCTTTATTTATTTAATGATTATTGTATTAATATTATTATCATAGTTTTTATAGATCACATGGCTCTGATACCAATAAGGGGGGTGCTACTGTGAGCGAACAAAAATCTAATAATCTAAAAATTTAATAATCTAAAAATCTTTGAAATCTAAATGGTTTTTATGGTCTTTAAAAAATCTTAATTTGTTAAAGTCTTATTTGTTATAATGTATTAAGGAAATCTTCAAAATCTAATAATATCAAGATCTGTTATTATATCTATATTTGAATTAAAAGGTATATCATATTTTAAAATATTCTTTCTTCTTTTTTTCTAATTTTTCTATTATATTATGTATATCTTCTGTTATTATAGATCTTACAATGCCTTTAGTAAAATTTTCTATCATATTTTCTTTGAAATATTTTAATATTTTTNTTTCTATTATATTATGTATATCTTCTGTTATTATAGATCTTATAATGCCTTTAGTAAAATTTTCTATCATATTTTCTTTGAAATATTTTAATATTTTTTGTGATGCAATTAATTGTTTTTGATATCCAATTTTATTAAATTCATTTACAAATTCAATTTCTTTTTTATCATTTGTAATTTTCTTAATTTTACATGGTCCTCTTTTTGATCTTTATTTTTTATAAGTTATTTTATGAAAGTCTAACTCCTTAGGACCTGAATGTACTTTTTTCATATCTTTGTAGTTTTAGATAAATATTATATTTGGGGTATTTTGGGTAGTTCCAATTTTTTAGAAAAGTCAAAGGTCATTTTGAAAATATGGATTTGTATTTAGGTTATTTTTACATATATCCTCCAAGTTTTTGCCCCTTGACATGGATTTTTAAATACGACGAAGGTTATAAAACGGGCGTATTGGAAAAAATTGCGATCATTAAAATATAAATTGAGCTCCCACCCCAACCCTAGAACAAAATCGAGTTTCGAGCTCAAATAATTGGAAGCTCAATCGTCGCGATTCTATATATACAGTCTCAATTCTCAACTTCGACGGAGCTTTGACCCTTCGACAAGGTGGAAGAAGAGTTCGATTTTCAGACAACCGGTGGGTTGGTTCTGTTTTATGAAGTCGATTTTTCAGGTAGCTCTTGAAGTTTGTTGAAAAAGAGGAGGAAAAATTTGTTTGATGAGTTGTTGAAGATGATTTCTGACATGGGTTTTGAGCCACTTGGTCAATCTTCTGGTAAGGAATCTTCCACACGCTGTATGATTTACGAAATAGTTTTTTGTTGAAATTACAATATGGTCTACATTTCTGTTGAATAGTTACGTTGGAAGAACTATAGTGTCTACTCTGTTCTTTTCAAAATCCGAGACGAGGGTTTTGCCTCAATGATATGAACCATCATCGTGGTCATACTTCTAATAGTGATTTGCTGGGTACTTAATGAAGTGATTTTTGTTTATTCATTTTACCATTTGGAATGCAACGCCATCTAATAATTGGGGATGGTGATTTATATGACAACGATGAAATATTTCAATATTAATGGAATTTCTTGTGCGCATTATGATTAAATTTTAGATTAACGAAATATTATGCCTTTTTTGCTATCACTAATTTGAGCAGCTTCATCAGTTTTGTTCAAACTAAACTCCTTTCTTTCCTTGGCTTAATCACTTGTTTTTCACATTTTATAATATTTTTTTTGTATGTTACTTTCTAGTTGCCGGGGAAACTGAAAATCAATCAAAGGAGATTGGAAAGGTACTATGTTCAGATGTTGGGGCTGCTGAAATTGATCATAATTGTAGTACTGCTAGTTTTCTGTCTCCTCTGGACACCAAGGATTGTGCTAACAAAAATACATCGGGATTTGATGATGAACGGCTCGTTAACTCAAGAAGTCAAGAACAAATTGCTGATATTAGACTCGATAAGCTTAAACCTGGAAGTTTCCTTCCCAGTGTGAAATGCAGTTCTAGCCCTGAAGCCGCTTCATATGTGAAGGACCACGAAAACTGTGGCTTTCTGAAGTCTTCATGCAATGTATTGTAATCTTGATATTGAGACCTTTTTAGGGAAGTGCTTCTTAAGGCTTGCTCATCTCTTTTCGAATGCATGCAGGACGAGACAATTAGTATGGTGTCAGATGTTGACGAAAGCATGAACAAAAGATCTCCTTCTTCTGCTATTGCAGATGATGATGGTTTGTTTTTCTGACATTCTATTCTTTCTTGCTCTTATTTATTTATTTTTTCTCGGTTTTGGGAACTGGGACGGGAGTTCAGGTAATCTGGAAATACATAGTTCGATGCACGATTTTCTTATGATGAGAATTGCATTGCTTCAGCTTCTTCCGATGGACCATCATCTGCTAACTTCTTCAGTGGCTGTAATATGGTAAGCGACTTTGCTATTTTAATTTTTTTCATTAAGATTATTAATAATAACTCATCATTTTCCTGCCTTTCCTTTTCTTTCTTTCTTTCTTTGGAATATAAACAAAATGCCTTGGATGATTATAGTGATAGTAGATTTACCCCTGAAACTGTCTTCAAATTAGTCAAGTCTAACCAAGACTGACCAATCTAGGATGTCTTTATCCCAGTTGGCATCTCAGAATTGGTGCTGTTAAAAAATGACATTTTTCAGTCTCAGTTTGACGTCAGTATTGCTTTGCCCGTGATACAAATAATTATTTAAACTAAATTAAGATTGATAATTTAACTTTTTATGCCACCTCCATCTTAATGAACCACTCAATGAAATATAGTTTTTTGTTATATATTGACTTGGATCAGGAAATAACTAAATGAGTTGTAGTTCTAGAACTGGGATTCTCAAGTGACTAGGAGTCCTAGAACTAGGAAAAGCCATAAATAAAAATCCTAATGTACAAAACTAAAAACTACTTAATAATTATAACCTGTTCAACCCTCCTCTAGCTATCTCTCCTGCAATCTGGGGGCAGTTGCTTGTTTTGCATCCTGATTTTGAATTGGTTCTCTGTATTGATTGACATGAAGTAGCTTAAGTTATGGGGTTTCAGTTTGTACCAATCCAATTTTTATTTGCCAAATAAAAAAAAGCTTGGATCAAGAAATGGTTGAACCATGAAAATATTTCTTCTTTGGAAGTTGCCGCTTCCCTGCACTATTGTTTTCAGGTGATGCTGATGTAGAATTAATAGGGAAATTAATTATCAACAGAGAAGATTAAAAACTAAAAGAACAACAGAAGAGAAAGAAGAAGAAAGAAAGCAGGGGAGAAACCGGGAGAAGAACAGGGAGGGGAGAAAAAACGTTCATGGCCGCCAATAGTTTATTCATTCCTCAACTAATTCAACTACAATGAAAAAGATCCAATAAATAGTAAAAACTTAACCTACTAGTAAGGGTTTGGGCCAACCCACTACTACAAGGCCAATAATAGAAAATATAAATAATAAAGCCCAATAAAAATAAATCTCGATGATGTCCGCATCAGATGCTGTACAAGCTTCACGTCATGTTAGAGAGTTAAATGACATTGAGATATTATCATTCAAAGGTCCATGACTTTGCTAGATAGCATTTATAAAAGTGCTCAGTGTTAACTGAACTGTTCAAATACCGATAAAAATATGTCATGCACACAGTGCTTGCTATTTAACTGTGATCTTTGATTTTCAATTGGCAGGTTGATGGCAGAATGGAAATTGACATCTATGCTGATTATATCAATTATTGTGGTGTACATTATTTGAATTCCACGGTGACATTTTCGACAAGTTCTGTAATAGTTAAAAGCAAAACTATCAATGGGAATCTGGGGACTTTTCATATTCAGTTGGAAATTGAGGATATCATCAAAATAGAGTCTCAGTGGTCAGCTCGTGTGAGTTACTGTTTGCTACCATTCTGCATGCATTTTTTGAATGTTTTTATGTAAATGGGACTAAAATTAATGGTATGACTTGTGACATTTGTTCAGTATGAGTTGGGCTTAATAAGTGTCCACTTCGTCTCAAACAGCGCAGTAGGAGACGAGACTGTTGACAATACTTCAGGTTAGCTATATGCAGAAGACTGCCGTGTACCTTTCTTTAGTGTCCTGTGATTATATGTTTGTTTCATTTTTGCACTATTTGTAGTTTTTGGGTGCCTTATTTGGGTAAAAATTGAAGATTTTCTAAGTGGCGTCCATAACAAACAAGAATTTCTGTTATTGTTTGTATCAGGTCCAACCTTTGTAACCTTTTCACATACTAGCCATCAGAAATATCCCCCTCTCTGTCTATCCATCCAGTGTTGTGATTTTGCATTTTATGGAGTACTAATTAATGAATAATTTGTGCAGTGCATCTTGTTGTATCATCTCCAACAAAAGACATTCCTAATGTTTTGAATTAAATCTTAAGATTAAGCCCCTATTGTCTCTCGTTCTTTCAAAACTCTTTTTTCTACATGCTCATTTCAACCACACATTCATACAATAAAATATTTTGCACTTAAACCTAAAACTTTTCCCTACTTTTTAATCACACATTCTCAAAAAAATCACTATTTAAAACAATGTTTTTCCAAAAAAATGGCCACAAGGGCTAAACTATTATGTATTGATGAAATTTCCATTAGCAGTTTTCTGTGGTTCCTTTCTAAGATATAAACCTGCTGCATACCTTTTAAACTATGCCCCCTGTTTGAGCCCCATTTTGGTAAGAAAATGTGTTTTGGAATAGTGATTTCTTGGAGAATGTATGGTTAAAAAAGAAGGAAAAGTTTTTGATTTACGTGTAAAATTATTTTATGGGAGAATGTGTGATTGAAAATGAGTTTTTGAAAAAATAGGGGCCAAAGATAGGCTAGATTTATTAGGAATGTGCATATTCAGGTGTTGGAGTATATGCTTGAATAGAAAAAGAAAAACAAAGACAAAATTGGTCTGGGAAAAATGCAATGAAGGTAATAAAAAGGACCTAGACACATCAGTTTGCTGTTCACACGAACAGGGAACAAGGCCTCCACGCATGTATTTCAAAGATAGTTATGTGTATGAGTCAATTAATTGAGGTATTCTAGTTTAAATCTCACATATTTTTACTGGATTCTCATATAGTCTTAAGCATGACTTTTAGCACGATATACGTGTATTATGCTGTAATTAGTGTCTATTGCATCTATAGTGTGGATTAGGAAAACATGTAATCCTAATAGGATCAGATCATCTGTAGGATAAGCATGGCATAAATGTCAACATCATCTGTTAGCTGTTGCAAAATGGATAAAGAGCTAAATTTCAGAAAAAAGAAGATGAATAATTACACATCTTTCCTGAAGGAAAAGATTAGGTTCATTTGGAACCCTAATTGGATTAATTATGCGAAGTTTGTACTTGCTTTACTTTCTTTTTTGGGAGGTCATGGCATGGTCCCCATCCCTACTTTCTACTACTATTTGTTATAAAAAAAAAAAAACTCCACCTGGGTGGTTTTACTTTATAATACCAATAAAAAGGATTCTCTTTTCTGCAAAAAACTGGAATAATTAATGCCCCCACTCCCAATTTTCTGTTTTGCGATGAACTTTTTCTTTATTATTCGAAGAAAGCTTCCCAATGTTTTAAAATACGAAAGAGGAAGCACTATAACCTCCTTTCTTGTTTTCTTTGGTGAAGCTTGTGCTTCTTTTATCAGTTATTATCTCTTCTTGAATATGATCTATTCACAATTAAGAATCTTAGTTGATCCATCAAGTTTACAAATTAGTACCAAGATCTATTATCTCTGCAATTGACTTAGTATGAATGATTATATATTGTTTCCACTTTTGTGATAAAGATCATTCCTTTTACTTTCTTGTATTTATGGTATCAGGAATTCAGGAGTTGTATTTTCCAGCAGTTGACTCTAACTGGTATGAAAAACAAGAAGCAATTGAATCTCTGAATATGAGATATAAAGAACTGTGGAAAGTCCGGCTTGAGTGAGTCTAAACTGACCTTTGTGCTTTTATGTGAATGTTCTCTTTTTGCAAATAACTTGTGATACTCTGCGCGGGTTGCTTGTATTTGGCAATATTATGGTTTTTGAAGTTAAATAAAGCTTGTCTGTAAATTTCATTTGTTTTATGTATGGTTCTACCTTGCAGCCCGAACCGTGTTATGGGTGTGTATCTGAGTATCAGAATTGTGAGCTGTCAAATTTTAGGACCTAAGGACTCGGTCAAAAGTGTTTTGACTTTGAATATTGTCTGTGAATAAGTTATTCACAGAATAAGTAGACTAACATTGGAATACTCAAAAGACATTCTACATAAATTTGACATAAAGAAAACTATTGCAATTCATGTTTAATGTATATGATAAATGATATCAGGTGTTAATGAAGGATTTTTTTGTTCATTTGTTGGTATATTATAGCTTATTGCTTTGTTCTGTCGTTGCTGAAGGTTTGAGTACCAGGACCGTGTCGTGTGTTGTGTTGTGTTGTGACACACAGGTACAAACATGATAAACTGTGTTGTGAATGAACATTTTTTGTTTTGCACTTACCATCCATTTGTTATTGGTAGCATCAAAATTCTAGGAAATACGTTTTATGAGAGCAATATTTGTTGTCCTGCGAAATATGTAGAAGTCTTGTGTGGAACCTTTTAGCAACCATTTTTTCTTCAAAACTACTGAATTTCTCCCTTTAATCTTCTTCAATCAAACATACAATGGATTTTTATATTCAACTTCCAGTGTTTTACCTTTCTCAAATATTTTTCCTGGTAGTTATGCAACACCATCACGTGACAAACATTTCCATATTGAATACATGACTCAAATAATCGTCTACCGGAATAGACTTTCTGTATCACGTCTCTTTTTCTTTTCTTTCCCATTTTGTTTGCACTCTCAAAGAATGTCCAAGCTTAATACTGCTTGAGAAACAGTGTGTATATTGTAAAAATATTGCGCCAACTACCGAGTTACTCATACTGCGTCACCTACTCTTGATTTTGTGGATGATGTCATCAAAGTGAAGTATATGGTAAGAGTCTCTTCAATTTTACATAAAACAACAATTGGTCTCTAACAGGTTATTTTGTTGAGACCTTCCATATTTTAGTTAGATTTGACCGACTTCTTGTCTTTTACTTTGAAAACTCTGGAAGATGATTATATGTACCATTTGCGTATAGTTCTTGATGATCTTTATTAAAAGAAAATGTAATTTGTATGGATTGTGATGCTGCAACTGGTCTTCGTTTTCTGTGTCCAAAGTATTGAAAGAGAAGATTGTACAGAAGCCACACATGAAGGGAAAGCCATGCAGCAGTCAAGAAGCTATTTCCCCAAGTGAGTGAACGAGTACCTTGAATTATTTTTAAAAATTCAATTATTTCTTCTGGCATGTACTTCTAGTTCGTCTGCCAGCTCTACTAGGTCCCTTGGAATTTTACTCCCTTGATCCCTCTTTATATGTCACACTAGGCAAAATCAATGAAAGGATGCACTTTATATTCTACACCTTGCCAACATTATGTTTAATTTAAAAGCACTGGTCAACTTATAATACATATTCTGAAGTGAGTTTTAACGTGTTGTCATCATTGTTTCTTACTCTTTTGCATCAATTAATGAATTGGCATCTCTGTAATCTAAATGCAATTGTGCTATTATTTTAACAATTGACATTCTTTATGGAGACAACCCTAACTTAAAAGTATGCAACATATAAAAAGGGACCAAGAGGGGTACATTCTTTTTATTAGTGAGTGGGATTCATTAACCCGCAAGCCACCTTCATCAAAATAAGTAAACAATAAGAGAAGGAAGAAAGGAAAAATAGAAAGGTAAAAACAAGTTTGCAGCACAATGAAAATGGAAACGAAAAAGGATAAAAGATTTTTAGAAAGAAATGTGATGACAACAAACAGCTGTATCCATAATGATAACCAGTACTAGTAGACTGCTCTAAGGAAGTTAACTACTGAAACTATGCCCCCCAAAACCAAAAGAAATACTTGTCCTATCTAAATAATATTGCTTATGTTTAGTATGTTTAAGAATGGAACCAAGATGTTGTGGTTTTCTTTTTCATGACATTATTGGTGGTGGTGAACTTCTGCGGAGTTCCTTAGGATTGCCTCGTCACATTTTTGCTAACTTCTATAGTGACAAACATCACTTCACATCCTTTAATTTCAAAAATTAAGTTTCTACTTGCTTGTAATAATAAAAATTCTCTTGAGAAGATTTTAAAATATATTCTTACTTGAGGGTGATTTCAAAGATGATCCAGTCAGTTCATCTATTATATCTTGTTCCTAGCTGAGCTGCCTCTAAAAAATTTAGGGGACACTTGTGCATTTGGGCTTAATATTTTACTGATGGATTTTTGCCACTTTCATTATAGTGAGACTTTTTTTGTTAATGGTAAATTCCACATTGGCTAAATATTAAAATCATGGCAAACATATAAGGTCTTGGGTTACTCCTCTTAATAGAGTTACCTTTTAATATGAGAGTCCATTAAATTCAAATGAGCAACCCCGTCCGTCCGAAGCTCAAACGAGCACGATCCACAGCTCAAACGAGCTGTCAGGTTCCAGGATTGGTGCTCACAATTGTGTCACCATTTTGTGGGGGCATGTTAAGGGTGAGTCTCCCATAGGCTAAATATGAAAATAATAGCCACATATAAAGGCTTTGGGCTCTACTCTTAATAAGACGGACCTTTTAAGATAGAATTTCAAGATTCACTACATATTATGACTGCTGGAATTGGAATTTTACTATTGAAGTTTGCAGAGGGGCAGAAATACAATAGCCTCAGATGCTAGAACAGTTGAACAACCACAGATAGAAAGATATTTAACCAATCAACAGGCTGTCCAGCTTAACTGAATACTTGAGCATGTTTGATATATATATATATATATATATATATATATATAAATTTTTTTTTTTTATTTCAGCTTCTTGGACTCAAAATGCCAGTTTACATAGGAGAATGTGCAAACAGAATTATTCTCCTTACTTGTTCAACTATGCAGACTGAGCTAGTTTCATATTTTGTAGTTTTCACGAGTCCTTTGAGGAAGTTATTTATCCAAAAGGTGAACCTGATGCGGTTTCCATAAGCACAAGGGACGTAGATCTACTACGGCCAGATACATTTCTCAATGATACAGTCATAGACTTCTACATCCAGTAAGTTTATCTGCTCATATAATACAGTCTTCATTCAGGCAGGGAACTTATAAGAAGACTAGGTCCACCCCTATGCTACCTCTTATCAGTAAAGAATTGAAATTGTTGCAAGTCATCTTTGAGTTAAGAAGGATGGGTAGAAACTAATGAAAAAAGAAGTTGAATTTGACATGTTGCTGTTTGTTCCATTAAATTCCTTTTGCCTCCAAAATAATGGTGGTGTATGAACAGATTAGATATGCTCTCTTTATTTACCTCTTTTTGGAGGGGGAGTGAGATGTTGGGAATTTGGGATAATGCTAATAGTTCCAAAATATGTTATCTTACACATAGTTTCTTAGCGTATTGTTGGTTGTGTTTTGCTATTGTTCCTTTTTTCTTGCTTGGTTATAATGAAACTTTGATCTCGTGACAGGTATTTGAAAAACAATCAAAACCCCGACGAGAGGCTTAGGTTTCACTTTTTCAACAGCTTCTTCTTTCGAAAGCTGGCAGACATGGACAAAGACCCATCTAGTGCCTTCGACGGCAAGGCTGCTTTCCATCGTGTTCGGAAATGGACTAGAAAAGTGAACTTACTAGAAAAGGACTTCATTGTCATACCTGTAAATTACAAGTGAGAAGTTAAATAACAATAATAATTTAAAAAAGGACTCCGCAGTACTTTGTTCTGGTATCAAGTAATGGAGTGTGATTTCTGATAAGTTCCTAACAATGCTTTTGTGACAGTTACCACTGGAGTCTTATAGTAATATGCTATTTTGGCAAAGTGGTTGACTACGAAGGCAAGTTGTTTCCAAATGCATGCTGTTTTTTGCAAATAAGTTTTTCTATGCTCCAACATTTCTTTCTTTTATTTCATATTTTAGATGTTGATGCAAATAAATTAGCCAGAGTTCCGTGCATATTGCATATGGATTCTATAAAAGGAAGTCACGCGGGCCTTAAGGATCTTATGCAAAGGTATATTTTCCATTGCAGTTATTATTAATAGAGGTACTTTTGTAGAGTGTTTGTGTGTAAGAGTAGTGGGATCCAGGCAGCTTGTATGAGAGTTGATTCACGTGAGAATGGCGGAAAAAACTTGCGTTGTAAGAGGACTAGCCAATTTGGTCTCTATGCCAAGTGAGGGTGCTGTAGTTGCTTTTTTTTCTTTTCTTTTCTTTTTTTTTTGGGCAGGGAGGATTACTACAATTTTTATGTCTTCCTTCTATCCTGTTAACTTATAAATGAAACTCCATTTGATAAGACTCTGGTACTAAGGAGACTCCGCCTGAAAAATACTTGTTTGAAAACCTGTACCTGCTTGTACATGACCCACGAATTATTACAAACACTTATCCGTGATCCAGTAGAACTCTTCAGTTAATCACTGGTAATGAGTTAAAATGGATGTGGCCGTAGATCAGATTGGAACACTTGACACTTTCTGTATAAGCTTCAACATGTTGGTTACTTCTGTATTTTATCATTTGTTTCTTTCGGATTTTCATTTTTCTTAAAAATATAGAAAGGTTTATATTGAATTTGATGTCTTACCTGTCAATTAATAACTTGAAATGACAGTTATCTATGGGAGGAGTGGAAAGAAAGGCAGAAGGAAACACATGAAGATTTGTACTCAAAATTTAGAAACTTAAAATTCATTTCACTTGAGGTACTATTTTGGTCTTTGTTTATTCTTTAGGATCTGATTTTTTGAGTAGATAATTCAGTTATATTGTATATATATGTGGACCAATAAAGATTTAGTAACTTATTTTTTTGGACACTTAATTCTAATATCCATTAAATTGACATTCCTCAGGATCCCTAAAAATGTTTGGAAAGCATCTTGTTTGATCAGTGGAAGGCTTTTACTCTTAACCCCAGCCTTAGTTGAAAAAATGGCAGAATCATTCTTGTATTTTTGTGATTGATTCTTTGGTTGTCCCCAAAAAACCAGAAAATTGAAACAGCGGAATAGGAAATGACTAACTCAGCCCACACCATCTCTTAAACTTGCCCAGCCCTCTCTCAATCACACATGCCTTAATCTGGGATTATTTATTAAGCACCCATATATCAGAGAAAAAGGAGGATTTTAGAATGCTATGTCTCAGCCCACTGACATTGGGATTTGTATCTTGATAAATTCGTAAAGATGTGGTTGCATCGTTGGAGCCCATTTTAGATGCTTCAATATTCAATAGCGTGGAGGGAGGGAAAAGTTAAATATGCTAGTAAAGCACAATTTTTTGTTTAATGGATTATGATTTGCTTTGATCTGGGCGTGAAATATTTTGAATGGTATTCGGAGATTGTGATGGAAACTTGTCGATGGCGAGTATGATAAAGTGTTATCAAGTGTTTTAACCTTTCAAGGAAGGGTAATTGACATTGTCTATAACATATTTAAAATACGAAATAAAGAAAACCCTATGGTGTGACGGGT
The DNA here is from genome assembly GCA_903798405.1 of Fraxinus platypoda. Lineage (NCBI taxonomy): Eukaryota > Viridiplantae > Streptophyta > Magnoliopsida > Lamiales > Oleaceae > Fraxinus > Fraxinus platypoda. Next base: position 7,083 of record CAIGRT010173996.1, on the reverse strand, counting down.
TTTGTGTACAAGGCCTGGGATTTATGTTGTTTCTTTTTCTTTTTGTGTGTTGTCTACTTGTCTTGTCAACCCATGTCCTCAAGCCATACTACATACACACACTTGGCACCTTAGTTTTCTCTATAAATACCAGAATTTAGATTATTTAAAATAGTGGAATGTGTGCTATTTTTGTGATACATTCTAACAATATCTGAATCTGTTTGATTCCATATTCATGAAACTTGTATGAGTCTTTATTTTTATGTTTGGGCAATTTGTATTTTCTCCAGCTGATATATTCAAATTGAAGATTTTCCATGACCTTTTGGTTTCTGGTTGGTTGTTTAGTTACTTGTAAATGAAGTTATAGCATATTTCTGTTTTTGGCATTGCTGTGTGTCTGTGTTATAGGCAAGTGCTTTGACCTAACTTCAGCATGCATTTGTGCAGCTACCTCAGCAGCAAAACTCATATGACTGTGGCCTCTTCTTGCTTCACTATGTAGAGCTTTTTCTCGAGGAAGTTCCTGCTGACTTCAACATACATAAGATAACTTCATTGAGCAACTTTGTAAGTACATTGCTTGATTTTAAATAGAGATGCAAGCTTCACAATTTTTCCATATGTTCAAATTGATTGGACTATAATTGTTGAAAAACGCATACTTAAATTGATAAAATGGGCTATATAAAGTAGGATCAACCTTGAGCATTTTGTTTCCTCCCAATTTTATCATGCTTCTGTGATTCCCAAGTTCCTCACATGCTTAACTGGCCAATGATGCCAACGTGTTAGATGGCATTAACTAATGATTATTGTAGTTTTATATGCATTTGTGTATTATGAATGCGATAGGTGTCAAATTGCTACATATATGCCGTTTTCACTCGAATCGAGACAAATCTAGATGTAGGTAGAGTAGGTCAATTAGGTTTTAGTAACAGTGACAGACTTCATTAGAGTTCACTAATGAAGAGTTCACTATTTATGAAGTGTCGTGTTACATTAGGGTTAAACTAGCTTAAATAGGCTTCTATCAAGGTTATTTAAGCTAGCGAAAGGTAGGAAAATAAGTGTGATCAAGAGCTAATAGGCTCGACTCCATAGGAATAATATGTGCCAAAAGTTATTGGATCATGGTTTTATATAAGGACAGAAAAAGAAGTGATTGAGAAATAAATTGAGGGGATATAAACAATTTGGTAAATAAGCTTCCAATAGGTGTCATCTCATACTTTCTTGGTCAGTTCTTAATCCTTAAGGGTGTGTTTGGTCATTGGATTATGAGAATAGGATTAGGAGAGAAAGGATTAGGGAGATTTTATTGTAAGGTGGATTGAGTATATTGTTCTAATACGACATTTGCTGCTACACCGTATTAGAATAACATACAAGCATTTAAAAATAAGAAATTTATGACAATATACATGTCCAAGCTTAAAAAAATTTAATGTTAGAAATATGTATGGATAACTTTCTCTTATTTTTAAGAAAAGTACTTTATTTAGACTTAATTATTGTGTTATGGATTTTATAAATTATCATCTTAAAAATAAATTTACTTATTTATCTACAAATATGTTTGGATTTCTTTTACGTAAATATTTTTTTTCCCTTAAATTAACTCTTATGTTTCTTATTTTTAATTTTAATTTATAAAAATAGATATAATTTTTAAAACTTACTTATATACTTATAAGTGAATTTGCTAGCAAGTAAAATTTCTACTTGTGAATAACAGAATTGCGCACAAGTAAAAAAAATATTTTTACTTAAATTTTCTTGTAAGTAAAAAATTCACTTTTACTTGTAAGTAAATTTATGTATTTCAATAAAACTTACTTTTTGCCTGTTATTATTCATGTAAAGAAAATGAATTATCTAGTCTAAACCCATCTCATGGAGCATATTATTTTAATTTGTTTGACTAAAGGCGAATAAGTTTCCTAGATTAATTTTGAATCCGGGTATTATTTGTATCAAACACCGGATATTATTAAGTTAATCCTTATCCAGTCTAATATGACACGCCAAATGTGCCCCCCAAGTGCTTTAGTGGTTCTTAAGAGTTCTAATTAGCACCTCACCATGTGGAGTAAAACATCTCAACAAAATTAAATTCTACCTTGCAACTCGAAACATGAAATAGATTAACAAAATTGGAAAATCATAAATTATCGAAGTATTGATTACGTAACAAGACCAATAATTCTGGTACTAGAACTAAAAGTTCGATACAATGAAACATCTGTCCGACTATATAAGACCATTAGAGAAAAGTTAACAGTCCTGTCATTGTTCGTGTGCCTTTGAAGAACTGCAATCTCACATTGAGGGGTTGTTGCATTTCGTTGCAGTGTGCTAGAGCGTGCCTATTCTTTTTTTCTAGTTTAAGGGTTGAGATTGTGTCTATGATAGCAATAAAAATTCTAGTAAGAGCAACGACAATTCAACACACACCTCAACCGCTTTGATGTTTATGCCCCAAGGTGTGCACTTCAGTCAGTCGAGGTGTATGTTAATGAGATTGAATAAGATTATGGAGATCATCGAAGATTACAACTTGATGTTTATATTACTCTTATAATTGTATCATATATAGATAGATTGCTTTTACCATATTTAGCTGTGATTTTGGTTTTATATAATGAGAGAACCTCTCACATTGAGAGACATCGAGTCTTATTGACTATCATTGAGTATATTTGACAGTGTATGCCTTATCAAATGGTACTCAGGGCACGTAAGGCATGCCTCAAGGCGTGAGCTTTGGCATTTTCTAAACATTTCTTTTAGCTGTTGCTTGTAATCAACAAATGCTTCATTTGGGCTTACAATTTTATTAGCTTAGCTTGGTATTGTAGAAAGATCACTTGGGGATATTCCAAGATTAGGTGATGGAGGATTAGAAGGGATATTAATATCTCTAGTTTTCAATTTTAATGCGTATTTTAGGAAACAATATTAGGGTTTGATTTAACAGCTTTTATTGGATATTTCTTAGAATGGAATCTTTGAAATCCTATGTAAAGGGGTCTTTTGCTTGTAATAAGAACGACCTTTGATAATAAAATAAATTCATATTCTACCTAATTTCTCTCTATTCTCTCCCTCTTCCTCTCTTTTTCCCCTCCTCTCTTCTTTTCTTCCCTTTGCCTTCTCTTATAATTCTTCCATAGCATCATACGTCAATTTGGTACCATAGGTCACTTCGTTTCCTTTGGCCAATACTCCATCCACCATCTTCAACCACACAAACCCACTCAAGTTCCAAATTGTATATACAATCCATCGGTTTGTGGAAATTTAATAATTTATTGGAGCATATAGAGCCATTCATAATGCAATAAATTTGTCAATAGTATTGGACAGTAAGCATGTAAGAGGCTCTCTTATCTCACATGGTCTCACCGGTTTTCATAGTCTTAGACTTAAATAACCTTGTCTTTCAACATACTATTTAGGGGTCTAGGAAGCAGGGACACGCTTCCGGCGCCGGCGAGTTGGTGTCCGATGTCGTATGGACGCTAATACGTGTAAGATATGCAAGGTGGCTTGTCCACATTTTTTCCTCTACGTGCGGGCATGTCCCGGACATGGCGTAGACATGCCGTGGCCCTTTAAGATTAATTAGCAAACGGGAGAACTAACCTAGTGTATCTTCATTCTCAATTTCTCAATCCCGGGCTTTGTTTCATCAGCGTCTTGAGTTTTCAGCAAATCTGGCAAAAGGTGTTGGATGTTATGGGATCTTTCATCAGTGTCGGTGCAAGAAAACAAATCTGGAACTCCAGCTTTCTTTTATTTTGACTTGCCAAACCCTAGCTTTCTTTTTTTTTTGAACAGCAAGACACATTTATTTCTTATTAAAATTCTTGTTTCCCATTTGATTAAACCATTGGGCTTTTTACCCTCTAGAACTTTTGAGCTTTTTAACCGTTCAATAAACAATTGGGCTTTTAATCATTTATTAAAGAAATTTGCGTGCCTTTTTTATCAACAATAAAGCAATTCACCTCTTTTAATTTTAAAGCAATCGGCCTTTTCTGAAAATCAGGCCCTTTTTAGCCATCAAATTACCAAGTGACCCTTGATTTCGATTGAAAATAGAAGAACACACTTATCTTCCGTTTGTGAATGTAAAATTAATAGTTTGGTGTTAAAAAAAATTTAACAAAACCGATTGCACCTATATTATTATTTTTTTACTCTATAAATTACCAAATAAACAAATTTAATACTATTAATCACGGGTGTTGGCGTGTCCGTGTCAATGCTTTCTAGATAGGGGTGTTATCTGCATTCTGATTATTGCTAGAAATTTGAAAACCTTCTCTCTCTTCTTCTTCTTCTTCTTTTTTTTAAAGGTTTCTTCTACAAACTAAAGCACATGTTATGAGTCTTTATGCACAAGTGACAGTGTTTATCTTTCAGCTTACCGCAGATTGGTTTCCCCCTGGTGAAGCTTCCATCAAGAGAGCACATATTGAGAGATTAATATATGACCTATGTGAGAATCATTCTGGAGGAAGTTCTTCATCTATTGGCAGTGACATGCATTGTTATCCTAATGGTAGCAAGACAACTAATGAATATGGAAATGCCGCGCAGCTTGTTTCAGAAAAATCTGATCCTACACAGGATTGTCATGTCAGTTCACTAGTTGGCTCTGGAGTTGAGATTACTTTATTACAAACTTCGTCTTCGAGGAGTACTCAATGTGCCAGCAATACAGGATTGGTTTTAAGGGAGTTTTTTGAGCCAGGATCTGCTTCGGGATCATTTATTGATGGACACTGTCAAGCCTTCGAGCATCGATCATCTCTCGATGAGCTTAAGAGACCTATTTCTCCAATTCAGGTAAGACAAACATTATCACTCTACTTGCAGGTACTTGGAACTATTATCACTGTTAAAATATGAACTAAAATTAGAAATGATCTTTGCGTCTTTGACCTATTCATTAGTTTCTCGTCCTCTTTAGAAAATAATTGTTATCCCTCTTTTTCCTTTTTGGGTCAGTTTCCTCTATTATTTTGGGTATGGTGTGGGTTGGGGCCTTGGAGGTGAACTTGATACCACCATTGTGAGTCCAGTTTTGTCCTAACTACCATATTACAATGAAAGAAAAGCAGACAGGCCTGTCTGCTTTTCTTTCATTGTAATATGGTAGTTAGGACAAAACTGGACTCACAATGGTGGTATCAATTACACAATCATGAAACATATAGATTTATATGTACATAGACATGGATAAACATAATTGTCTGTGTGCAGTCTCGTGGAATATAGGTTTAGAAGGTAACATGATATGGGAAGTTGGATTTATATATACATAGATACACGTATTTATCAATGATCTTACCCTTTTAATTTTTTATTTTTTTTAGCAAAGACATCAATGATCTTACTTTCTACTGCAAGCATATGGACGATTAAAAATCTAGTCAGAGTGAGGTTACCAACCATTTAATGTTGGGAGATGTTAAACTTAAATGCCTATAATGGAGCACAAAGTATTTGACTTGTCTAGCATTCAATTTCAAATATTATCACTAGAACTATTTTTCAGTTTAGATACATGAAACAAACTTCTTTGGATGCTGTCCTTAGAAAGGAGAGACAGATTATGTTTGGCTAAAACAAGGTGGCTTTTGAAGGACCACAATGTTAGTGTAATTGGCTCCTCTGCTAGTCTTTCCTTACATGCACAGCACATGAAAAACAGAGAGACTGATCATGTTCCATTTGAGGTTACATTGGGTTCTTCCTATAAATATTCTAATATTGACATTTAGGTCTAAAACTAGCTTTTTAGGAGTGTAAGTGAAATTTCGTAGGGCTAGTTTCGTTCAAATATTAACGAGAGAGATTTTTACTCGCCATTTTTTTGTTCAATCTCTTTCTTGTGGCGGATGAACTAGACTTTCCTAAGCTGTTCTTGATGCAGTGTTAAAATGATATTTGAGGCGGAAACATAAACTTAACTAGAGTTAATTTTTTTGCCATTCAAGACAATTTTAGATCTTATTCTTATGTAATACTCCCTCCGTCCTATTTATATAGGCTGGTTTAGTTTTTCATATGGATTAAGAAATCTTATTTAATGTTATTGAAAAAAAAAATTTTTGTCAAAAACTTTCTTAGTTTATCCCTATTTAATTATCAACAACTACTGGTAGTAAATTATAACTAGGCAAATTAAATAAGGGTATATTAGTAACAAACAAAACAAAACAAAACATTTTCAATAAATAAACATGACTATATAATTGAGATAAGAAAAATAAGGAAAGTATGCCTATATAAATGGGATGGAGGGAGTATGTTGTTTCTTAAACTGGTTGTGTTAAAGAAGGTTAGTGCTTGTTTTTATTAACACTTTGATACTGAATACATGAATATTTCCTCTCTCTAACCTCACGGTTCTCTCCCGTTCTCTTTAATATCCTTCTTGTCTCCTTTTCTTTCTTTCCCCTCTCTCTTTCTTCTCAATTTGTATACAATTGTGATTACGTCAATCCATCCCTCTTCAGTTCCCACCTCACCTTCACGCCGCCTCATTTTTTCTCCTTGCATGAAATATTTTTGCCCAGCCTCTAAATTTCACTTCGGCAAGTCTTGATTCAACTTCATTCCAACCACTCCACGAGAAAAAAATTATGAAGCCTTTTGACGTAAATTGAGGTTTCAACTGTTGTCCTTCGGTTTGAAAGGTTCATCGACTTCTGGGTTTCATTTCATGTAGGATTTTATCTATGTTCCAGTTTCAGAAGAACAAAAAACTGGAACTCTAATCTGAAAATTGGTGTTTTGTTTGGTTAAGAATTATTAGCATTTTAATGATTTGCTCGTTTAGCCGTGCGCACGTGTCACATAATTTATTTTCTGTTTGATTATGACGAACTGTTAATTTTAGGGCTGGACAAACCTTTTGAACCGAACCGGACCGATTCTAGACCAAGAACCGTATAAGAACCGAATCTAAATAATTTTTCTAATTTTTTATATTGAATTAATTAAATTATTTTAATTTTTTCTAAACAAATTAGCAAATTAACTAATTTAGTGATTAATGCTTCAACTCCCAAGTCAAGTCTA
>CAIGRT010173932.1:0-10007 GCA_903798405.1 Fraxinus platypoda | reverse complement strand
ATCAAATTAAGTCTTTTTGTCCACATAATTTGTCAATTACAAAATCAACTAAAACCTAACATTCTTGTACGAATCAAACTGACTAATTGTTGCTTCAAAAGAAATGGAGAAGTATTTTGTGAATTTTGGGGAAGATAGGGCAGAGATTGGTGGCGTAGGTGGAGAACGGAGCAACTGAAGAAGGAGGCTGTGGTGGTGGCGGACGCATAGATGGGGTAGCTGTGGTGGTGGCGTTTGGGAATGGGAGAGAAATGGATAGGTCACTGATAGATTCATGGACGTTAATGAGAGAGAGAGAGAGAGAGAGAGAGAGGTATATTTTTATTACACTTCTTAATATGCTAGACACTTTAGCCAAGGACATGCCGACTTTTTAACATTTCTACTGGAAATTGCCCATAGGATATCGAATAATGAAACAATAGGATCAATTACAAACTTGCTAAAGTCAACCCTCCTTTATACAAACTGCAATAAAGAGATTGCACATTGGCACTACCTATAATACATGGTCAAAGTAAACAACAATCAGGTAAACCAATCCCAATTTGATTTTAGTTTTACAGTTCAGAGGTATTTCACTGATTATTGAGATACTGTCAACAACAGAAGCATGAACTTACAATCATCAAAACAATTTCATATTAGCATAATTACATCACATGAGAGAAGTAAATCAGTTCAACATTTCCCCATATAAACACGAGCGACTGAATGGAATATGAGTTCAAAGAGAGGGTTCTTATTTACAATTTCTTTATATACTGTCATTTTTACCAAACATTTTGCTGCTGGAGTATGACCGTTATTTTACACGATGTTAACAGATACACATGAATGTAAAGGTTGAGTTCTTCCTTGATTACAACACGGAACACAATGGAGGAACCATATTCAGGAACTTGAATCTGCGTTGAATATAAGTTTGTTCCTGTAAATAGCACAGAACCAAGTTTAGATATTCAGGTAACAAGAAGGCTGCAATGTGAAAAACACTATATCATCATGGTATCTAGTTTTGTAATGCTTAGAGAAATTAACTCGGTCATGCTCGGTCGACAGGGCAGGTTTGAGGTAATCCATTGGCCAGGCATGGCTCATTCTGGGCTGGACCTTCCAGCCCATACATTTTTTTTTTCAGAAGTTTGCAAAAGTTTTATCTTTTCTTTCTTTTAAATATAAGCATACACAGGCCACAAGCCTAAAATAACCAAGCCAGGCACAGTGACTATAGAAGCGGACCAGCCCACGGCACAGTCCTTTAAACTTTAGCACCTCTACTGATACAACCATTAAATGATACATGATATTACTCAAACTCACATTTTGGTGTGGAGGTACTGATCTACCGTGAGAGGCTTTGGACCGCCATACCAATTAATCATAAATATATCTTCAATATCTAATTTGAAGATCTGAAACTTGTGACTCTTAGGCCATCCTGCCAATCACCAAAGCAAAGCAATTTTAAATGCTGTTTTAGATAAGCATGTGCATATGAAGACATGAATTTGTAAGTTAGAAAATGGCAGCTCATGACTCATTGCTGAACACCGAGAAAGAAAGTGAGACATTGATATGCATTTACCTTTCATCTCATGGTGCTTCGTGAATAATGCAGTTTGAGCAAATTCAGCATCCTCAGAATCTCCATCAAGTAATTTTAACTAAAACACCACAGAAAAGCATAAATTTTATTGGTTTATCAATGCACAAATGGAATCATTTGCTGTCACTCGAACATTTGGCAATACAAGACGATAAAATCAGGAATATTGGGTGCTTAATCTTAATTATTTTTCTCAACACCTATACACAAATCAACTACTATGATGCATTTAACAGCTTCAAGTATGCATAAAAAAGTATACTTTATAAAGTTACTTATAAGTCAATAAGTAAGTTTCAAAATATAGTTTTTTACTCGTGCATCTGGCTAAGTCTATCATCTTGCACTTATTTATGACTACAGCACAAAATAGTGCATCTTTGAAGAATATAGAAAAGGTTAAGGGGACAAAATTCACTTTGAAAGAAGAGTGACAGATGTAAATCTTTTACAGAGCAAAATATATTAATTATAGCTTTAAGTTAAATATGTTCAATCATAAATCCACCTTTCCTATGAGTGTAATTTTCGCACAAGTTGGGTTCTCAGGATCTTTCTTCCCACAAGTTTCAAGATTATATTCGCTTATCGTTAAGGAAGATCTCTGGTCTTTCAATGCATTGCTTGCAGTTGGGTCAAGGGTCGTTAGATAGAAGTATGGAATGCCTTTGCCTTTGTCGGGTAGACCATCACTAAATGAAACCACGTTCCTGAATAATATCACAGACATTTTATCAAATAAAAAAATAATGAGTGTGAGAGTAGTAAAACTCTAGCCGACTAATACAAAACAAGGCAGAGAAAAGCAAAGGTTTTGAGCTATGGGGCAATTGAAGTATCTCATCTAAAAGCTTATGTTGTTACAAATGAGAATGATTATTCATTTTAAATTTAGTCTTCGACATGCCCTCTCACATGCATTTATCAAAAGGTAGACACGTGTATAATTTTGATGAATGGTAAAGCAATTTCTACCTTCTTTGATACAATGTTGAACCATCTACTTAAGTTGTTAGAAACAGAACACCATTATTTATTTAAGGGCAAAGCATATTTGACATTCAGACATGACAAGGTGTTGTGCCTCCCACCGATTAATATATATTTCAGAAAGCAAACCCCAATTACAAATTAGGGAATTCTTGAAAAGCCTTCAACCTCGAGTTTGTTCACCATTCAAGCTCAAGGATTTCACCATTGCATGAATAAGTACGATATCTGTCTCCAACCAATATTAAAAGTAGTCATTTTCATAATTATTCTATTGTAGTCAACCTTGGAGGTCTGGTAAACTCAATATCAAAGTTTAGAAAATTCTATATGTACCAAAACCAAGACCGATTTCAATAATTTATGTCTGAGTTATATTTTTTATATACTTCCCGTCTCCTGGACGCAGTTGACTTGAGATCGAGAAAGTAAAAGTATGTAAGATGATACAGAGATATCATCATTGATACTCCACTCACAAGTTGCATAGCTTCAAAGTAAATTCCATTAGGAAGGAAAAACTGAAAATATCTTTTCATACAAAATCTGGAAAGCATGCAAGATATAGATTAGTTTAGACATACCCGAAAGGTGCGCCTCCCCAGTCGTTTGAGATAGTGCTGAAACAAAACGAATGTCCTATTATAAGGACGAGATTGATAGAACAGCTTCAGAACTTCAGGTGAAATATACAAGTATCAGGCAATACAACATATATCAGGTCATCTATATTAAACCATTTTTATCCCATACCGAATAAAGGAAAAGAAAATTAAAATTTCAGTGGATCATAATAATATTTCTCGGGCAAGTATGAGGGATGTTTCTTTCCTTGTTTTCTTCCTTTTGACGGGCCACCACTGAATTCTTGTTCTTTCTCGTATGTATGGTGTCCTGAAAATAAATCCTATTCATTTATTACACTTGATTTGGCTTGAAAAATAGATTTCCTCTCCCTTTGTCAAGATACCATAACAGCTTTTTCATTGTACTTCTCACGTGCATCCCACTGAGATTCTTGAATCAAACCGTTAGTTTCTCATCTAGTTAACTTGTACTTCTCAAATTTCTTCAAATTTTTACACTTCGGTAAGTTTATAGCAGTAACTTTTATGCTTAATATATCAACGACTCAACATTCCCATTCCACAGCCGCAGTTACTTATTATGGTTGGTTACTACATTTAGATTTTCCTAATGCCAATACTATATGGCTACATTAACAATGTAGCAAGACACCTCATTCCACATCAAGTTAAAATCTCCAGTTACATTTCATTTCGAAATCCATTCTTTGAAAGTAATAGGCAGGTTATCCTACAAGTTTCAATATTTGGTTCTATATATCGTTTTTCTTTTCTATTTCTTAATAACCAAGCCAAGCATCACCATATTCATGGTTTGGAATTCACAAGTACAAAACAAAAGATTAATGCAATAAGCTAATAACAAATGACACAGTTTCCAAGTTCGTGGAGGAGCATGCTTAGCTAAATTAAAAGCTATTTTTAAGTAACTTTCTTTTGCCAAATACATCCCAGATCTTTCAAACTTCAAAGTCACTTTCTCGTTTAGACTTCCAGTACAAAATCTTACTTTTCTTGACAGTATGTCTTTATGTACTGTCAGAAAAAGTAAGTTTACTGTTTTAAGCTTAGCCAAACGTGCTAAATAAGTAATGTTTTATTGATTAAAATTAGAGAGGAGTAAATTTTATATATTTTTTAACTGAGTAAAACTAGTTATATGACCTATTAAAAATATCTTCGTATCAGTTGATTTTATAATAAGATAAAAATGACCTATTAAAATATCTTTGTAACCTACCTGTATCTAAATAGAAAGAACAAAACAAGATAATAGGATCATGACAACCTTGGACTCCAATTTGAGTTTTCTAGGATTTGAGACCTCCAAAAGCATAGATATACTGAGTGCGTTCTTATCATTTTTTTTACACCCATTGATTTCTAGAAAATAGATACATCTATTCACGGATACATAGAAACTACACTAGTGAAAAATACTATCCTGAAAGTAAAAATAAGTTAGTAACAATTCAGAAGCAAAAAGTTACTGGAAAATAACTTTTTATCATTTCTAAGTGTAGCCAAACATCCCAATACAGTTCAAATCTACACATACGTACACGATCAAGATGGATATGAAGATGTCTATGTAGGATCTAATTAAAGGAACTTAAAAGAGAGTAATACCTGAGGACGCCCCATGAATTCTGGCAGACCAACCACCGAGCAAATTCGGCGGCATCATCCGGCCGCGGCCGGTCGAGGGACTGCAATAACGGGCGGCCATTCACGGATGCTTGAAAAATCCCCAAAACAAGGATTGATACACATACAAAGTTAATAATCAATCCTTCAACTTTCATTTTTTGTTATCTACTTTCTGTAATGAACGGAGAAGGAGATGAACTGCTGTTGACGACCTTTTCCCTTATATATAGTATATAATAGGACTATGCTACATGTACATAATCATTTACACAATCTTTTACACCCCACTCACATGGAGGGGGTCCCACAGACAATAAAATATTCCCGCACACTATTCATGTGAGAGAGGTGTGCGTACACCTGGTGTACAAGCAGCATTATCCTATATAGTAATGACTACCAAAATCGTGTATCATAGTGTGATCGTCGTTCAATTTCATTTTATTTGACCATGAACATCCAAATGTTTATTTAGCGTCATCATAGTCACCCAATTTAATTTTATTTCACTATGGTCACCCAATTTCATGTAACATTTTCCATGACTACCCAATTTCTTTTTATCATTTTCACTAATTTTAAAAGTGGTAAAACAGTAACTTTGTATTATATATATGTGTGTGTGTATATTTTAAAAAAAAATAAAAGATTTTTTTTTTTAATTTTAAAAATAAGTTTTTATTTTATTTTATTTTTTAAAGAACAGTTTTTTAATAATTTTTTATTTTATTTTATTTTTCTAAATATCTTTTATTTTATTTATTTTTTAAAATTTATTTCATATATATAATGCAAAGTTATCGTTTTACTCCTTTTAAAAATAATGAAAATAGTAAAAAGAAGTTGAGTGACTATGGTGAAATGTTATATGAAATTGGGTGACATAATGGAACTTTATATAAAATTGGATGACCTTGATGAAATAAAATCAAATTGGGTGGCCATTGTTACACTAAGTATAAAGTTGAGTGATCATGGTGAAACAAAATCAAATTAGGTGGCCTGGTGATACTAAGTATAAAGTTGAGTGGCCACCAGTGGATTTAACCCAATCTGTGTACATATTTTTATATTCGAGCTTTTGTATTTAGAACGAGAGTATAATTATTACGATATTGTTGTTGTTGTCTTGTTGAAAAATGAGACAACTTGTTGGATAAAATAATTTTTTAATTATAATTTCAAATTTAAACATTAAAATTTTAATTATACTTCATAATTATGATACCATCCCATTATAATTTTATCCAAACAATATGTTACTCAAGATGTTAATAGAGTTGGATAGTTAGACTTAATAAAATATTAAGCCCTCGTTTAGTATGTGTTAGAATCTAAATTTTTATCAGAGTCAAAGTCAACAATTATTTATAACTACATATTTTATGGAATCCAGTTCACAACTTTTTAACCACACACTTCGTTAACTTTTTTTCGATAAAATACTAAACAAACATCTTATGCATATCATTCTTTATTTGTACTCAATTTAGCGTATCAAGTATGTGACAATAAAAGTCACAGAAACTTTGTAGTAATACATTTGATGTTGACGTTGTCAAACTTTAATATGTCTGTTAACCCAATATCATATGCCAAACACACAAGAACACGGGTAGTTTCGTTCAAAACACGTGGAAGACGGTTTCAAGTTGTGCTATGCACGGCGATGCACACGATAATATACCAGCAAGCCAATATTATAATATGAACCCATCAAGTATGGGTTTCAACTTTATCTCAATATTTGCCACCTAGGCAGTCTTTTATTGTGTATTTATTTTTGTGAAATTTGAACGTTGTCAATTTGTCGAGTATGCCTCTAGCACACTTTTGTAAGGAGGATTAGATATTATCAAATAAAATTAAACTTGCCTACTGTAGAGTTTTCTATAATTCATGTTACTCCTTGGCCTATGAAGAAGGTCATGTGGCAGTCGACTAAACAAAAGCAAACTAAAGGAAGATATTTAACAAGGTATTCACTCCACTTCGCCCTGCCTCTTCACATTGTCCTCCAAGGCAAATGGACGAAGCCCTTGGTCGCCTCTTTCAAAGTGTCGCTTCTAAGGAGAGGGTCACCTCTTGTTGTAGTGCATTTCCAAGGAGATGATGACATCTTATGTGGAGCATCTTCCGAGGCTATGCCTCAGTCAAGATATATCGTACATCTAACCGATTTCATAGTTTTGCAGCAACTCTGCTTGATCGACTTTTCAATTTGCACGTAGGCCTATGACAGTCAAGGTTTGACACAATTGAGCTTGATCAATGGAATAAACGCTCATATCGAGGTTCCCCCGATCGTAGACTTGCTCAAAAAGGGAGAAGACGTCTTTCCTCCCATCTATGAGAAAGAGTGGAGACTTTCCAAGTTTGCTAGCATCTTTAACAGGTTGGAAGGAAAAGCAACTAAAAATAGGCATCATAATGATGCTCCTCCTCGAAGGAGGCGGGAGAGAAAAGTTGTTGAAGGAGGAAGCAAGGGAGGAGCTGCCAGTCTTCAGCCCCCCTCCCTTTCGGTAGGATAAAGAAGGACCTTCAAGGTCCTACAAGAGGGACGACGATGACGATAACATGCCTTTCTCCCAGTACGTCAGAATGACATTCGTTCCTCTAACTTCTAACGCTAAAAATCCTTCGACGAAGGGAGAGATGACCCTGAGGACTATCTCTAGACTTACAAAATGCAGATAGGTAATTTGGCAATATGGCCAAATTTGAGGGGTTAATTTGAAATGTGTCTACTTTTAAAAACATTTATAAAAATGGCTAGTTTTTGTTTTGTCAAGTTTAATAGTATTATTTGGTTGTTTTATATTCTTAGAGAGCTACACAGCAACTTTCTAGAAAAACTATCTGAAAGGAACATGCACCCATCAGAAGGGATGGAAAAAAAACTCGTTCAACCCGATAATAAAGATTTCTGAACGACACTATATTTCACTTAACATATACTTGTACATAGCACCCATAATAATATATTTCATGTAATCGCCTAAGAGCATGCATTAATACAATTACTATTATTTAGCATTATAATTGAATCGTTGCCTACTTCCCTTCTTGCCTATGTAGGATTTAAGGCATCCTCTGAACTTTATACAAGTAATCCGCTTGATGTCCAAAATGATCACGAATCATCCTATAATTATTCTGAGCATTATATACCATCGGAACAAGGTCTATCAAAAACAAGGTTCCGAAGTGAAACTATCGATTGGGAGTTGATACTTGAGAACAAATTCTTCGAACAAGTGGAGAAGTTAGGGTTCCAAGATTGATATAGAGATGTCCACATGCCATATAATATATAATTAAAATTATTATCAAGTCGTGAGCCCAAAACACTTTACGAATCTCAATTTCGAGCTCTCTATAAAAGGAGTCTAATCAATAAATGGTTATCGACCCCCCATACAAGGGACTGTCAACAAACAACCATTTTTTTCTTCCNTAATTAAAATTATTATCAAGTCGTGAGCCCAAAACACTTTACGAATCTCAATTTCGAGCTCTCTATAAAAGGAGTCTAATCAATAAATGGTTATCGACCCCCCATACAAGGGACTGTCAACAAACAACCATTTTTTTCTTCCACAGAATGAAATCCAACCGTCTATTATATAGATTTCACCAGGGCTAGGGTTTAGTCTCATAAAATATAGAAATTTAGGGACTGTTTTCTTTGTGTTTCAGTTTTGTGAGTTTTGAATTCATTTTGAATTTTGTGTTTTGAGTGTCCATTTTGAAAAATTGTTTTGAAAACACCCAAAACGCGTTTTGAAAATTTTGGTTTGATTATAACTAAAAATATCCAAAATGACAAATTTGTCATTTTGGATTTTCTTTGTAAATTTTTAACTTGTTTTCAAAAAGCCGTTTTCGAAAATAAGAAAGAGAACGCTTTTTTATTGTTTTGGAAAATCGAAAACAAAAACCGGCTTGAAAATGGTAAAAAGAACATACCCTTACTTTTAGCTCCAAAAGTTCTTGAAAACTCTAAAATTTCCCCAAAATTTTCTAAAAACTTCTAAATACCCCTAAAATATAAGATTTTACATTATTACCCCTTAAAAACTTTTATCATAAAAAATTACACAACCTCGATATCATTTGAAATCTAAAAATTCACTGCGTCACAATTCCATCACGTAGTGAGTTAATGGAGAGTATCGATAGTTTATAGGTATTATACTTAATTCTAATATTCTTATCTTGTTCTCTTATAACTCACTTTGAACTTTAATTCAAGAATTTTCCTAAGCTATGCTATACTAGCGGTGTTCTTGTATCTCTGTATTTCACAGTTGATCTTGGCTGAACATTTGCTCCCAATTAATTTCAACAACTTGCAACGTATCTTCTATTAAAAATAGACCGAATAACTATCGATTTCCATTTTATCCCAGTATAGCAATTGTTAATATTTTCTTGAGTAAATTACACTATATGTCAATTTTTGGGTTTGCATTTACCAAAATGTCACCTTTTGAAAGTCATTACAAAATTGTCATTTTTGGAAATTTTTGATCCTCTAAAGAATTTAAATGCCTTACACTTCCTTGAGTTGACAATATAAAAAATTGTACAAAAAGTAAAAAAGTTGTACCAAAATATGACAATCAATCACCTCACAATTGTACCTGAAAGTTTTGGCCAAAAAATTGAAAAACCCAAACGAGTCCTTTAACTCCCCTACAACATAATTAAGAACATAAACCTCTCACCTTCCATTTAAAGTAATAAAGTTGTACCAAAATATGACAATCAATCACCTCACAATTGTACCTGAAAGTTTTGGCCAAAAAATTGAAAACCCCAAACGAGTCCTTTAACTCCCCTACAACATAATTAAGAACATAAACCTCTCACCTCCCATTACCAAATGTTGAAGAAAAACCCACTACCCCACGATTCAAAACTTCGTCCGACTCTTCCGCCGGCGATTCAACGTTTGGGAAGGTAAAATTTCACGAGAGGAACCTAGCGACGAGAATCACCTAACTGTCGTTTCAAAACCCAGTCACCCAACGGTTTCAAAACCCCGTCCCTGACTCCCTCCTGCCGGCCATTCAACAAAGTACAAACGGAGTGATAAGGTGAGTAAATGAACAGTTTTGAGGTAGTGAGTTTTCTTCCCGTCAGGTGACTCCGTCCATTACTTAACG
>CAIGRT010173910.1:0-13292 GCA_903798405.1 Fraxinus platypoda | reverse complement strand
CAACTTACATCACAACATCAAAATCACACATCTAATTATTTATCAATTACATAAACATTACATCATTAATTATTTAATTAACCAAAAAAATTACATCTTTATTAATAACAAATTAATTCTTAAACAAAACTATTAAATATAAATTAGAAAAACGTGCATTGCACGTTGCTTGAACCTAGTTGGACTCAAATAGGCCAAATGCATTCATCTTTCATATTTAATTGATTCTACAGTGTCCCCGTCCATTAACTGCCATCTCATTGATGTTTCTTTCAAAAATAAAAATCTTTTCAGGGTAACAGTGGCAGCGAGAAAATACGAAAGGGCAGTCTCCCATATAAAAGTTGGTCCGATTCCATGTGGAAAACTGAATATTTAAAAAATAAATAATAGGGTCTTGAAAAAATCTTGTTCACCAGGAAACCAAGTGAAACGAAAACAGTTATTTATTTATTTCATTTTTTGATCATCGATTCAACCCGATTAATTTGACTCTTCAATCCTTGNCAGGAAACCAAGTGAAACGAAAACAGTTATTTATTTATTTCATTTTTTGATCATCGATTCAACCCGATTAATTTGACTCTTCAATCCTTGATCTTTTAATATTTTGCATCAGTGCCTATCACAGGAACGAATCCAGGATCGAATTGCAAGTCGGACTAATACATTAAAAAAAAATTACATATGATTTTTTTTTTTTACATAAATTTTTTTTTACCAAAAAAATTTCAGTGGGCTGGGGACTGGATCAAGCTACAGCCCACATCCGTCCATGGTGTCCGAGCTGATTTTTAAGATATAGTTATCCCTATAAATATTTTTTCATATCTTATATATGAAAGATATAAGGAAAACAAATAAAAATAGAAGCATACATCTCTTTCTTTGTCATTTTGATTAATTTCTACTAGTAAATCAATTTTATATTATAATTATAACTTGATTGTCATAGAGCTATCGAGCCATGTTGTCCATATACATCGTCTATAGTCGATTCCAAGATTAGAACGTCAAACGACAATATTAAATTGGTTTACTGTTAAACTTTTGATAATAAATGTTTACATAAACTCTTTAGTCAAGTACTTGGATAATTTATTCATTAGTCAATTTGAATTTGCTTAATCTGATAATGACTTCATTACAAATAATCCGAATGGAGAAGACATAAAATACGTAATCAACGGAGGGGGACCAATACACAAATATGTAGGTTAGTGGAAAAAAGAGAGAAAAATATTGTATCCCTTTCCTCAAACACTATATTAATTATAAGAATCAAGATTTGCTACGACTTAAACGATTCGTCGGCAAGCTTAGCATCATTCAAGAGTTGGCATGATATCGAGTGATGAAGATTTGAGAACCAATAATTACATATTAATTGACATCTCTCATTTTTTTCTGACTCATAGTACGTACAAAACATATCCAACCACCCTTATTTATCCGTCAAAAATTTAAAAGTAAATAATTATATATTTATATTTTATAGAACTACCATTACTAGCGTGTTCATGTTTTTACTTATTTTAGTTACAACGAATCTCTTTAATATTTACTTATTTTCGCACACGTGTTTACAAATTTTTCATTAAATTTATATTATCAACCTTCTATTAATTTGCATATCTTGTCTTTGATGACGGGTTGTATTTCAAAAATGCTAGGAAGATGTAAAAAGAATTATTTGCCTCTCGTATTTTACATAAGTGAAATAAACAACAAACATAAAAGTTTGATAAAATATCTGCTCCTCATTTCACCATATGTTAGTGAAATTTTGGAGAGAAATCGTTATTAAATATAAAATGTGCTAATTAATTAAAAGTTTAAGATAAAATGCAAAGAAAAAATCTTGAGAAAACAAGTGCAAAAAGGAAAATATTAACCTTCATTACAATTAAAATGCGATGGAATTGATAAAAAAACTATGATGTGAATATAATTTTGATTAGTGAAATGTTCCACTAGGTATACGTATATATTTTGTAGTTTCATCGGGAAAAAGCCATGGCGGGCCTCATTATTTGGATATTTGTCGAGACATCGATATGGACGACATTATGAACACTTGAGTTCAGTTGAATTGGAACATTGTTTTGTAGCAATTTTACTGCGGGCTGTCTTTAAAAACTCATTTGCAAATATGAGTACTACAAAATGGGTATCCAAAGGTAGGCCCATATCCTCCTGTCTCATGGAAGGCCGGCTCACTACATCGATGATGTAGCGATGATAAAATGTCCTGTGCTGTCTTATCGAGGAATCGGGGTTGGGACGGGGAACATGACCCTCACATTGACTCTTATTTTTTATGTGTTTTAATTTAATCATATTTCTAAAAAATAAATAAATAAACCAAGGGGATGGGAGAACGAGGATATTTTAATCCTTCCGCAGTCTGCTAAAATTTTCCGGCCCCAGCCTCCCCTTGCAATCCCTCTCTAGCTCCCTTGCCTCTGAGTGTGTGTTTACATTGTAGTTATACTTGGGATGGAAGAGAAAATTGTAAATCAATTTGGAGTTCATTGAAAATTCTAAAATGATAACTTATTTGACATAGTTAATATTTTCATGCAATCAAGATTCCCCTAACTGATGTGGGACTTATATTTTGTCATCTTCAAAAACTATTTCATTTCGAACTAAGTATGACATCATCTACATATGATAATCATGACCCCTAAATGATGATCGTATTCTTTCCACAGGAACTCCTATGAGATTTTCATCTCAAAGCCCGTAGTATCAAGGCTTCACAACCTTGGAAGTTTACCTTAATAAAATGTTTTCAACATATGATTAATTAGGTCTCACACATTCGTTTGGATGTTCCACACACATTGAAGATTTTTTACGATAAAATTCTACATCTATTAAACATCGAAATAATACCCAACATATAAGTTTGTGATATTATTTTAACAAGGTTAATTTTTAAAATGGAACTATAAGTCTTAATGTGAAATCAAAGTCCAGCAAACTCAAATGAGTAATTCTATGTGTCTAAACCTCAAACAAACATTTGGATTTTAAGATTTTCGTTCTCAAGTCACCATAATGGTAAATTCTTAAAATTGTCAAAAACAGTTGTTAATTTTCATACTAGATGCATCACTCCAATACCATTTAATAACATTTGGAGTTTCATTTCAAAATTTTAACCTAATAGCTAAGTTGAGCAGTGTAATTTCTTAATAAACTATAGAGAATCACCATATTTAATTGACGTGCAGTTTTTGTTTGCACGTCTCCAAAAAATATGGTACACAAAAATGGTAGAAATAACAAAATTTATTGATTAAGAAATAACAAAACAGGAAATAAAAATTATAAGAATATATTAATCGCTAAAAAGGATAACTTATTTGCAAATCGAGTTCTGTATATTACATAGTATCCTTAAAACATACTCTCTCTCTCTCTCTCTCTAAATGCTTAAGGTTTTGCTTGAACATCAGCCTCTAATGATACAATGAAAAAAATGTGCTTTATTATAGGCTCAGCATGAACGGTGAGTTAAATTCATCAATTAACCTTCCATTAACATCATATTAAAATGGTTAAAACAACTGGAGTCTCAAAAGTTTCGAAAGTTAAAAGGTCGGTTGAAAGAAAAAATAAAAAAGATATGTAGGAAATAAAGGCAAAATGTGGACCCTCACACTAGTTCAAGGTCCGAAATGCTAATTCGGTCCGTAATTTGCACTCCTCCACGCACGTATGTGGAGGCAGCTTCCATGCTACACATTATTATACTTTACAAAAGTGTAGCCATATATATACTAGTCACTGTCTTTTTCCATTTTTCTATGTGGGACAAACTTTTATTTTTTTTGTTGCAACACATAAACTCCTTAATTGATACACGTTGAACTCCAATTCTCATTTATTAGATCATCAATTTTTGAAAAGTAAATATATAATTTCAATGTTCTCGTGAAGGAGAATACAAATTTACTTTGATTTTTTAAAATGAAGAAATGAATCCTACTCAAAATTATGTCAAAACAACCCATAGACAAAATATTTTTCCAACAATCCTCCAAATGAATAAAAATTGAGAGAAACACAAAAACGTGAAACCAAAAGACTTGGTTATAAAATTCAACAACTAAACTGCATAAGATAGGTAAGCATTACTCTTTAAATCCTCTCTTGTAAAAGTATATTTACTTTATTAGCTAACCAGTATATGCGATGTCTTTGATTTTTTTTATTTTTTATTTTTTGGTAAATGATGATATACTCCACATATAATTCTTTTCAGTGCAATTCCGTTTTCATTGTTATATTCGTTTGTGGCCATAAACATACGTTTGGTTCTACGGAGTTTCTAAGAATTAATCCCCATATAATTACCTTAGAAGCGTCCCTACTTTTCTCTCACATATGTGATTTTTTGTTACGTGTAACCCTTATTACTCTTTTCGATGCATAAGAATCATTGAAATCATGTTGCTTATTCTTTATTCTTATGGGTATCACTGTTACATCATATGAGTGGATAGGCAATGCTATCTCTCACAGTGATTCGATTAAGTCTTTACAATTAGGTTTTTCTATTGAACCTAGATATTTGGATCTCCAGTCAACTATGTTGAATTTTCATTGTATTCTTATTCGTTCAAGTGCTTAAGTCCCATTCATTCTAATTTCCAACTAACTCTCTATTTAATCATTTGTTTAGTGGAACTGCAACACTATCTTTTGACATCACATACTCAACAGAGATAACTCTAGTTGAGAATAGTTATCTTATGGAATTATGTCTACTATATATATGTCTAGATTTACCATTATACGTGTTACCAGTTCTTTTCTAATCGCAAATTGACTATCACAATGTATGCAAATTATTGGCACATGCTATGACCATCTCGGAGTATCCTCTGAAAAGTTGCGTAGCCATTAAGCCTCTTCACCACATTTGTCTAGATCTATAAAACCAGATTCCATAGTAGATATAGTTATAACTGTTTGTTTAAAGGATTTCCATTATATAGCTGCACCTCCTAATGGGAACACAAATCCACTAATAGATTTTGAATCTTTTACATCAGATATCTAGTTAACATTACCATGTCCTTTTATGATTGCTGGATATCTAGTAGAGTACAATTTATAGCTATGAGTGTTATTAAGTACTTTAATACTCTTGCTATCCTTTTCCAGTGGTTACTTCCTGGATTGCTTGTGTATCTATTCAGTTTACTAACTATGTAAGCTATGTTTGGTCTTGTACAACTCATCAAGTACATTAATTTTTCAACAATTTTAGAGTACTCTACTTGAAAAACACATACACCTTTTTCTAGATAGATGTTGACTTGTAACTATCGATATTCTAGCAAGGCCAGAATTATCCTTGTTAATTTTTTTCAAAATTTTGTCAATATAATGTGACTAGCTTAGAATGAATCCATATGATGTTCTTGAAATTTTGACTTCAAGTATCACATTAGTTAAACCCATATCTTTCATGTTAAATCTTGACTTCAACATATTTTTAGTAGATTTAATTAAGATTTAATTATCTTATTGTTGTTACAAAATATAAGCATGCCGTCAACATAAAGACATAAAATGATATAATCATTTTTGATATCTTTGATGACGCATTTGTCTCATACAAGTTTTTTTTCGTGCTCTGGTGATGAAAAATCCTCAGATTGTTCTATGCAGATTAATTTTTCTAAATCTCCATTCAAAAAGACAGTTTTAACATCCATTTTGTTAGGTCCAAATTTGTAATTAGCAATATCTAAATTTGTAATTGGAAATTTTCGTATCTAAAGTCATAGGTATTTGAGTTGTAATTAAAGTTAAAATAGTTGGGGATTAGTATAGTCCTAAAAGAAGTTGAAGAAATTCAACAGAATCAAGAAACGGAGTACGACTGCTTGCTAGCCACGCGAATGGTGCTCAAGTGCTCATAATAGGGTTGTTGGCGCTCGCTTAGCTCGTCCTATTGCTCTAACGATAGATCATCACTCTCTTTACAAAACCTAGCACTCAAGCGATGAATATGTTTGAGAGATGACCTAATTCAATTTTAGCATAGTTTTTCAATTCAATTTGGTATCGATTATAAATATACATGTCATAACTCGTCCAAAGGTGTGGTTGACCATTTTTATTATAGAGATCATTATTTGAAGATCAATTACACATTCCCAAAAATCTCTTTATTCAACCCCAAGATCATTGATTCATAAATTCATCCCAAACATTGTTTCAAGATTGGTTGAGCATTGTATTCAATCAAGAGAATATTTTTTTAAGTTCAAATTCATATTCCAATATTCTCTAATCTCGGCTATAGATCAAAATACAAAATATCAAAAGATTAAACATCAAAAATCTTACATTCACCTATAAGTGTTCAGAGTGCTGAAGTATGAAGAAGAGGCACTTGAAGTTCTAGCGCTATGGAACGAGTTCGTTCTTGGTGATCTACGCGGAGGGAAAAATAGTCCAGAGTTGTTGGAAAGTGCTTGTCGCGCAACCAAATGAGTTTCTTGGTGATTTATATGTTAGGTGGCCAGAGTCAGTTAAGGTTTAGTGGTGCTTGGACTAATTGTAAGATAATTATTTTCTAGTGGATTTTACTAACTAGTTTGCCTGGATGTTTTTGATCCTGGGAAGGGATTTTCCTATGTAATCATATATGGTGTTATTTACTTGATTGCTTTTGATCTATACATTTATGTAGTTGTTTAACTTAAGGTTAATAGAATTAATTACCTTAATCATCTAGAAACAATTATTAAGTGACTTATTGCTTGTTATTGATTAATTTCACATATTTGGGTCTAAATAATTTCACAACATATTTAATGTACTTCAAGATTTTGCAGAGTTGTAGTCGGAAGCATCAGGCTAATAGATGTTATTCTCAACATTAGATAATATATACCACTAGATAATATATGTACTCTTAGTATTATCCTATTTATCACTAGTCTAGTAATATATTTCTTGATAGTTTCATCCGAATTCTTTTTCTTTTTGAAAATCCATTTGTAACCTAGTAATTTGTTTCCCCACTGAAGATTTACCAGCTC
Organism: Fraxinus platypoda; assembly: GCA_903798405.1. Taxonomy (NCBI): domain Eukaryota; kingdom Viridiplantae; phylum Streptophyta; class Magnoliopsida; order Lamiales; family Oleaceae; genus Fraxinus; species Fraxinus platypoda. The sequence continues at coordinate 6,219 of CAIGRT010173910.1, read as the reverse complement.
TTATGTATGATTTTACAAAATGGAATTTACCTTTAATGACCATTTTCTATTAAGGTCCTTCCATATAGTTCACAACTTTTTGAAAACTTTGAGGTTTACTTTTCAGCATATAAGTCAGAAAATTAGGATCATAAGATTTTTCTATCATTTTTCTTTTCTTATGCCTTGGTTCAATGCTATCTTCATCTTCTAGTCTTTGATCCTAACTATTTTCAACCATAATCTTATGTGTTCGTTTAAAGGAGTTTGCTTCATATTTAGATTTGTACGAAAATATATATTCAAAAAACAAAGCATTTCTTAATTCCATCATCATGTTTTGGGTATGTCTATGATTTTAAACTCGTGCACAGGAAATTGGTAAGTACAAATATTATGTACAGAATAAATAAAGACACAATCTACATCTTTTGGGCCTATTTTCACCTTCTTTGGTGTAGGTACAATTGCTTTGGAAAGATACACACTCTCGTAAGTATTTATAGGAATACTTCATTTCTTTGCATAAATCATAGAGATCTCATTTCCTTTTTTCTTTCAAGACACCTTATTTAAAAGCTAATTTTCTGACAGTACAACTTCTACACACATGTTCTAAGCTAATTCAGAACTTACTAACATTTCATTCATTATTTTTTTTATGATACGAATTTTTAGTTCATTAAAAACATTTTGTTGGGATGAATATGGTATTGTGGTTTCATGAATGATTTCGTGTTTTGTACAGAATTCAGCAAATGGTGCTTCATAATCACAACTACGATCACTTTTCAACACCTTAATTTCTTATTGAGTTAAGTTTCAATTTCATTTTTATAAAGAACATTTTTGTTGATAGTTTTGTCCTTACTTTTAAGTAGATATACAAATTTGTCAAGCATCTGAAAACAAAGAGTCCTCAAGTTTCAGGTATCATCAATGAAGCATGTTGCATACACTCTTCATGTGTTTGCAGCAAGTTTTATTGACGATACTTGGAATTGAGGAAATGGATTCTTTGTTTTCATATGCTTGATTTTTAAAAAAATTTTAAAATCAAACCAAACCTCATCTGATTTGAATACTTAAATTGTATGAATATGAAATGTATAAAGTTGTACAAGTAGAATGTACAAACAATAAATTGAATTGAGATTTGAAAGTAGATTTGAAATTATTTTTAGAATTTTATTTTGAAAACCCGCCTCCTTTTATTCAGGTTTGGGACTGACTACTTAATTTTTAAGTAGACGAATTTAAAATTGTACACGAACAACTTGTTACGTATATATTTTTTTTAAAATCAAAATATTATTTTAAAAAAAATGTTTAATTATATAATATTATGACTAAATTAAATATCATTTACCTGATTAAACGTAATCTCCTCATACTAATGTTGTATTCGAAAATGAATATCTTACCAATCCTTTACGCACTCAATCTTCCAAAATATATTCTTTTAATCAACTCCAAACCTTGAACAGAGTTCGCTTAACTGTACTAAAAGTAGACTCCGAAACTATAATGTTAATCGGAGGTGTTAGTAAATCTTTTATAATGGGAGAAACAACAGAGTATTTTCGTTCATTTTTCACCAATAATCAAATTGTATTGCATTAACAGGTTCTACGCTCCTAAGCATTTGATGATTAAAATATCTAAGTAATTCAACAAGCATTCCAGTAGGACTTGCGTCCGTTGTCGAATTACATGCAGGAAACATACTAGAACAAAATCAGTAAGGACTAGATAATTCATCATTTTGTTAAGCAACTTCATCTTTACTACTGCTTATGATTTATTAATTGTAAATGGACTATTAGTTTGAGTAACACAAGCTTAAAACGAACCAAATATTGAATTCTTTATTTGGGTCAAGATTAACGTTAACATAGAAATATTGAAATAATGAAAATATATAAAAGATGTCCCTTACTACAGTCACGTTGTATGAATAAACATTTAATAGTTTAAAATATTTTTCTTGTTCAAATTGAACTGAAATAGAATATGAAATATTAAGCGTGTGTTTCGCCCCCAATCTCTACCCAGTTTTCAAAATGCTTTCCATTTTTTATGGGCCCCCAAATTTTAAAAAATTGATTTTTGTGTGACAACCATTGAGGCCACATTTGAACTTTATGTTCCACACATTTCATTTTTACTTTACATTTATGCCCTTTAAATTATGGTGGTACATTTCACATTACCTGCTTCCTATAACTGTGTATTCTTCCGTCTACTTTAAGTGGGAAAAAAAATTGGAGCTACATTTCAAGAATTCAATGAACCTACATTCATAAAGGCTTTCAAATTGCGTTCTCAAATACTACAAATCCAATTTGCATGTCTCGACATCGGCAAGTAGAACGAAAGTGCGAATACAGAAGACATAAGTTTTATTTATTTATAAAGGTTATAAAAATACTAACGTAGTGCATGTGCCATATATCACGTAGTTGTTACCATGACATATCTTCTTTGACTATTGCATCTAGCTCTTTGGCAATTTCATCTTGTTCATTAGGTATGTCTTACTCAACTTCGTCATAATCCACTTCTTTGGCTCTACGAAAACCCTCATCTAGCTGACCGTTTCTTTTTAGAAAATTATGAATTCCCATTTTGGCCACGACCACAGTAGTTTATGCTTTTATATTATAATCATGCATTTGATAAAGAATATTCCATCTCTATTTCCAAACACCAAATGCACGATTAATAACATGACGACATGATGAGTGACGGAAATTAAATCATCCGCGTGCATTTCGAAAATAGCATCGTCGCCCATCTGTTGTGTTGCCAAATTTTTAAAAATGATATCTAATATTAGAACCTTTAGAGGGAGTCATATACCCAGGCCTATGTGCGAACCCAGATTCAACCAGGTAATATTTTTCGTGCGGGGGTTGTGAAAAATTTATAATTGGACAAGCCAAAATACGAATGTCACGTATGTTTCTTTGATCCCCTACAAGAAGAATGTAAAACATAAATTTAAATCACAAGCGGCCAAAATGTTCTGTGTTGGAATCCCCTTTCTTCCAATGAAATCCTCTCTTTTATGTCGTGGCATTACAGTTCTCAAATACTTTACATCGATTGCACCAATTCAATCTTGTAAGTGTACACGTACAAAAAACGTTGTGTCAACTGAATATGCTTCAACCAAAATTCTAATTACATAGTGTATTTCCAAATACCGCACCGAACCTGAAATAGGGGATACCGCTCGAGATTTGGGTGATGTGAGTAGCGCCTTCATTGTACGCCCGATGCGGTTTGATCATGTTTGCAGTAAAGGCTACGTATGCTTGCAGGACCGTCCTGAAATAATGACAGATAGTGTGTAGTGAATGACCAAATAGAGTTTGCACTTGTCAATACCCGTTTCCTTGTGCTAGTATACACAAGAACATTTTGACCTGTTTGTATATATCGATGTTCGCGCTGCTTGATAGGCCATACTCGTCTAGGATAATATGCGAGAAGTGCATAAACATCGGAGGATACATCCTGAATTCCTAAAAACAAGTTTGTGGGTAAACATGCATATTTTGAAGCATAAAAATGTGGCCACAACGTGTTTTAGGGAATAAATATCGATGCGCTCTATTCAGTACCAAATATTCTCGACCAATTCGACAATATTCAAGCCACGTGTTTATGTCCTCTTCCAACTGCTGCATCACGTCTTCATTAGAAGTCGTATTCGAATCAGATATAGAATCGATGTTGCAATCTGTTTCAGATGATGAATTCATCGTCAAATCGTCCAATATCTCTTCGACATTGATATCAAATATTTGGTGGTCAGAGACTGAGTTAAGGAAAGGTAGACGAAAATAGAGCATATCAATACAAAGGCTAATATGGGTATTGTGGAAACCTTTGATGTTTTTGGAGTTACCTACGTAAAAGAACTTTTGGCTTGATCCTTTCCCGTAGTACGTAGGCAATCCATATGATTTTGGGAACAGCTACTTCCAATAATAAAATATATTTTCCCCAAACCATAAATTTTTGAGCATGCATTAGCTTATGTCTTTTATTATGATATTATTATGATCTCGAAATATAACGGATAAAGACATAAGATAAGTCTCTTTTAGAGGCACATGTCTTCATTTTGATCTCAAGCTTTATGAGGACCGACGTGAGTTAGCACAATTTTTTATTACATTGGTACTAAATTCATACTACATACTACCACAATGGTTGGAGGATGGAGATCTATGTTGATAAGAATGTTAGCAATCGTAGTTGTGGAGTGGTCCTACATACTTTAAATGGTGTAACGATCTGCATGTTCGATGTTGACATTCTTGTTGGACCGGATCATGTTTTCTAAGGTATTGTCATTGGAGCTATACATGTGTTGCCACCTATGTAGTCTAACCCCGAGTGTCAACAAGTTTTTATTATTATTTAATAGCAATCAAATATTGTCCAAGTGGGAGAATGTTAGAATAATTTCAATATATGAGCTTCCAATTTGATTACAAATTTTATGTTTCATAAAACGGTTTAGATGTATAGTTCATAATGATACTATGATTAAGCCAAATATATTGAGTGATCACTTGAGCCCTTTTAGACCTTCGTTATATAGGGTTATATCATATGTAATGTGATAATTTTAAGTATGAGGGCTAGAAAGATTTAAACCCTAATTAGGGTTGGAGTCATTAATGGGAGAGTTCAGTGAGTTTCTATATAAGATGCTAGGTCCTCTCTTCTCTCCATATATTTTTATTGGCTTGCCCTATTGATGTCTTCCGCAAGTATATCTCTTAAACAATTAATTTAGAATTGAGATTCTTGTTTTTTAGCATGATTATTATTAAATACAACCGCCATATGATTGTCGATACATAATTTGGCTCTGTTTGGTACACATTATTTCATTCTTCTACTCATTTTCAACCACACATTCTTCAATAAAATAATATTTTCCATCACATCAATAACTTTTCCTTCATTTTTAACCACACATTCTCCATCAATCTACTATTCAATAATACATTCTTTCAAAAGAATGTGTCCCAAACACACATATAAAATGTTAACAAAATTATCACTTCATGGATTTAATGATCATACCCATCAAATCAGATCATTAGGACACCATGTTTCTCTAAAAAAATATCATTGTGTCTAATGTAGTGCAAACGTGGAAATAGAGAACACGTTAATCTAATTTTGTTGATTCCGTAGAATATTAGAAGAAGATTGAGAATTAGAAGAACTTCAAATTTTATATAAATCAATAAAAAGAAAATCATATGCAATGATAATCGAATGGTCAATTTGGTAGGATTTCTGAAACTTTAAAAACTAATTATAAGACTAAAAAGCATTTTTGGTCATGTTTAAATAATTTTCTACAAGTGCTTTGTTGGGTTAATAAATTTAAAACTAAAAAAGGTAATTATATTTACACTACATGTTTTTATAAATGAAACACATTTTAATTGAATTAGAGGTATCCTCACCTTTACTTATTTTTTCACTTATGTCCCCAACTTTTTTCATTGTATAATTATCTTCAGTTTTCGATTAATTATCACATATTATTCTTAATGAAGGTTTTTGTTTAAAAAAATTATAATCTTCTTTAATTTAAGGGACGACATAATTTTGGTTTTGTTATTTTTTTAACTAATTAAGAAAACGAGGGCCAAATAAGTCCTTTCATATTGTATTAATAGAATTTTAATTTGAACAAAAGGGGGCATTGAGGACAAGATATGCTAATTAATGAAATGTTGAAGATAAGAATGCGATGAAAAAAATTAGTGAAGATAACATGACAAGAAGTAAAGGTCAAGGACCTTTTTATGCAATTAAAATGTGATATAATTATTAGAAAATATGGCGTCAATGTAGCAACCTAAATGAAAAAACTAAAACTTAAGCCATATTTGAGCTCCAATCTAGAGGTGTCAATCCGGGTGGTCCGGGTCGGGTCGGCCCGCCAACATATGAGCTTGGTAATGGCCTGCGTGAAAAAAAGTCCGCCCGCTACGGGTTCTGGGCCGGTTCCAGGTCGGCCCACAAATTTTGGACTACAACCTAGGCCCGTCCGCTGACCCATCGGGGTCGAGCCCATGCGGGTCACGGGTCGCGGTTTGTTCCGGTTTGACCCGTATGATTGTATAAATAAAATTATAAAAATATAGAATTTTTCATATTTATAGCAAAAAATATTTTTTTTGTTAAATGTAAACTAAG
>CAIGRT010173866.1:0-13853 GCA_903798405.1 Fraxinus platypoda | reverse complement strand
GTGGCTCAAACGGGGCCAATATTTTCATATATACTATTACATATTAAGCCTCTGTTTGGTAGAGATTAAAATCAGATTTTTAGTAGATTTTGATAAAAGTTAATGAAATGTGTGGGGCAGAGGACCTGCCCCGCCCCGCCTCTATCCAGTCCCGAACCCGCCTTGTTCCACTTTAAACGGATATGTGGATGAGACAAGGTAACAAAAATACCCGATGTGATGGGGGTGGAAATCCCCATACCCGCCATGTTGCCATCTCTAGTCGGACTCAATTTATACATCCAACTGTTACCTCTGTATTTTTCTTAAGCAATTCGTGACAGTACCCTCAAGCTATACCAATTTTATTAACTTGTCCCATGTCGGAAGTTAGTTTAATTCTAGTTGGGATCAATACGAACTTTATTTAATCCGAAACTTACTTATTTGCTAAACACTACATGCTTAGCCAAACATGCTCTCAAATTATGAATTGAAAATAAATAATTTTACCAAAGATTGAGGATGGCATGTTTCACGTCATTCTACCTACAGACATTAAAATAATATTACAAACAAATAAAAAACATTTTCTTATATTTTAACCACATATTCTCCATCAATCTGCTATTTAAAAAATCATTCTTAAAAAATAATGGAGCTCACACACACCCCTCATTTTCGATGGTTCCAATGTGAAAGGAGGAACAATATGGAGATGTTGACTTTAACAGTCACTTTTCCTCCAAGTAGTCTCCATAATAATTATTAAAAATTTGTGTTCAATTAATTTTTTGTTGCTTACAAATGGGTTTAACCAGACAAGTAGCATCGCGCGCAGGTACATATACAAAACTTGACTTCATGGAGATGGGAAGATTCATGTTGTTTGGAATTCAATCAAACAAGGAAATAAAAAATTGAAGAGAAGTTCCATGGAAAACCCGCATGATTCATTTGTCTTGAACCTAACATATTTATTTAAAATGCCGACTCTTACGACTCGCATGCACAATTTTCATTAATAGCTATAGAAATTTGCTTAAATACTATAATTTTTATTTTTCTCAACAATTTTATATATGTATTTATCAGTAGCTTTAAACAACCTTAGGGGTTTTAAGGTTTAACTGGGGAGAATGGAGGAATCTTTGTCGTGAGAAAAAGTTTAAGCACACACGGACACTTTTTCTTTCTCTTTCTCTTTCCTTGCGTAGATTTTTAGTAGATTATCAGGGGAATGTAGTGCTGAGGAAGGTTTATGTGATTACTTTTGGGGGAAATTATGAAAATAATCATTTTTACATTTGAATGTCGATTATATCCTTTTCTTATTGAAAAAAATTGTCCATGTTATTTGGTGGGTGTTCGACTTTTAAGCAAATCTTGAAAGCTTTCGAAAGAAGACTCATTTAACGAGATGGTTCAACTGTCGGACTATCTCAGAAGATGGAAGACGATTCTACCGGTCTTGAAAATAATTATAATTGTCTAGAAAGGCAATTAGACTAATCAAGACAATTTTAACTTTCTAGCCTAGACAGTTGAAACCCTTTTTGATTAATCGAACATTCTACGCAAGACAATTGGGACTTTTGTGATTAGTTGAACTATCTTTCAACACAGTTAGAACTGTCTAGTGTATCACTCAATTGTCTCGCAAAAAAAAAAATTATGAATTCGAAGTTTATAAGAATGTGCGTCTACCAAATAATGATTAGGTTATATGGAAAATTGAACAATAAGAGCATTTCCCATAGTTTCATTAAAAATGACCATTCTGCTAATTTTCAGAATAAGTGGTCATTTTCTAAAAGGATGTTGCAATAGCCATTTATTGGTATTTCCTTTATGTATTCCTAACTCGTTACTTTTTTTACTCAAACAACTTTTTTGTCCTCGTTCACAATGCTTAAATAGAGTAATTTCTTGCTTAATTTATGCAATCATTTTGCCAATGTTGGTAATATTTTTATTTTTACTGTTGATTTTTTGTGATTTCTTGAAGTGAATGATTCAGAATTATATTAAATGGCTAATCCTTTATAAATTGTTTTAAATGAATGGACAACTTTGGACTGTATCAAGAAAAATTAAAAACTAAAATCTTGTCATGACTGAATGGTACTCGCGTCACACTAAGGAAGTTGCCATCGTTGTTACATATACGTTATCCTTCTTATTTCTCAAGTTCCCAACTGATTATAAAGCTTGCTCATCTTTCCACACATCCTGATTTACAAATCTATTACATGTGATCAACTCTTTGTACCTTTCGGGTTATGTACTCTGCAGACTGCAAGTCTTAAACGAGAAAATTTGAAATTTTGAGGTGTAATATTGTGTTGGTTTGGAACAGTTACGTTTTGGCTCCAACCTTCCATTATTCATTCGTGCTTTCAATCTGTCCGGCCGCTTGTAAACATGGCTGAGGTTGCTGATATGCCGCCTTCTGAGAGAAAGTGGACAATGCCACTCTTTGTTTTCTTCAAAGATGCTAGGTGAATGAACACTGCTACCCCTTACTTTGAATATGTATTACTCAGGCTAGCCAATCTGCTTAAAGTCATACTTACAGGAAAAAGATCGGCTTAGTTCGTTGTACCATAGTTTATATTGGATATACAAGTAGAGAAGAAAAAGATTTAGAAAAATGAATAGAAATTAGGATTGATCATATCTTTTACACTTTATCAGAAGATATAATTTCTTTTTTGAATATTTTGTCTTCTGTTGGGTGTGCAGAAATGTTTTCAAAAGGGATGATCTTGGATTGGAAATACTACAGATTGCATTCCCGGCAGCTCTGGCATTAGCTGCTGATCCTATTGCTTCTTTAATTGATACAGCATTCATTGGCCATTTAGGTATTGTCTATTTTTGAATTCCCTGTATCCTTGAAGTAAATCATTTTGTCAATGGTGTGTGCTTTTATTGCCTTTGAAAAAAATTGTAAAAGAAAATCATCACCTATATGGATATGTTCGAATGCATAGTACTCATGAGGACTGAACAACATAGTAGTTCAATTTTTAGTTTCTTTTTCTTACTTAATACTGTCCATTGTGTTGTACAATTCACCTTACTAAACTAGCCATATAAGTTTCCCACCGTCTAATTCTTCCAATTTTCATAACTCAGTAATGTTCTGCTTAAGTGCTCATCCATTAATGTTGAACTTCTCTATAACCTGTAGATGACATCTTGTTTCAGGTTTACAAATTTCTTGAAGAAATGTTGTACCAAATTTGTTTCTTTGACTTAGTTTTTGTTATTGCTCAGGTCCGGTGGAAATAGCTGCTGTAGGAGTTTCCATTGCTATTTTTAATCAAGCCTCTAAGGTTACCATATTCCCACTTGTTAGTATCACAACTTCTTTCGTTGCTGAGGAAGACACGGCTAAAAGAATTAGTGATCAACAACAAAAAAGTGATAACTCAGAGAAAGGTACTTCCAAGAACAAAGAAACAGACGAGCTGGTTCCCGAAGATGCCGTGCTCGAAAACTTAGAGAAGGGTTCGGCAGAAAATGATGAAACAAAAGAGTCAGCTTCGGAAGATGGTATGTTCCATGAGTGCTTACCTAGAAACTAAATGTCTGTGTTTTGGATACTGCCAACACTTAAGAGGTTTAGATTAGTGTTTGGCATTTTGTGCAAACTAAACCAATATACATCCTTCACATATCCCTCCCTCCTTTATTCCCAACTGATGTGAGTGCAGGCAGCTTTACTTTGTGGGCTTTTGACAGTTCCACCTAAAGGTGTAAAGTTGGGTTGGTCCGCCCAAGCCATAGGCAGCCTTCTGACTTGGGCGTTTTCCAAATTTCTTTTTAGAAAAAAAATTAAAATATTGGATAGCTGGCCATACTAGGCCTCTCGACAGGCCATGCTGAGGCTCAGCTAGACTGGCCAGCCTGACAGTTACCTCTAGATCCACCCAAAATCAAAAAGATTTGAAATGGTCGTAACTTAATTTCAAGGTGTCGCCAATGTATACTTTGATTCCAAAAGTATAATTTATTAATGTTCTCTATAGGTTTGAGTTCTTTAAGATGAATTGTGTTATTTTTTAGCAAATGTCGCTCTTTCTTTAACAGGTTTCAAAACTACTACATGTAAGTCTCCAGATGTCATCATCAGCAATCCGAAGAAAGACAAACTTAGTAGTGAGCGCAGACATATCCCTTCTGCATCGACAGCACTACTTCTTGGTGCTGTGCTTGGACTCCTTCAGACCATAATCCTCATTTTTCTAGCAAAACCTTTTTTAGGTTTCATGGGTGTAAAATCTGTAAGTATCAACATAATGGTATTGTAATATTTAAGTTGGTCATTAGTCTCTCAATCTCTCTTCTCTTACAATTTAAATATGATGGCCGAATAAAAACTTTCCCGTTTGTTCATCTTCATTCTTATAGTAACTTTTCATCATGCATTGTCAAGTGAACAATAACCATTTGCCTGCACAGAGTATTCATATGTTCTTCAATTGATACACATCTTAAATGGTGATATAGGGATCTCCTATGCTAGCCCCTGCACTTAAGTATTTGACACTAAGATCACTTGGGGCTCCAGCTGTTCTTCTTTCTTTGGCCATGCAAGGAGTCTTTCGAGGTTTCAAGGACACTAAAACTCCACTTTTTGCCACTGGTAAGTCAATTACTCTACTTTTTTTCCTTCTTTTTCATTTGTCTATGCATTCATTCTTTATTCTTTTCATTCAGAATAAGAAATATTTCCATTTTAAGCAATGGAGACAACCATTTGAATCTTCTTTTAGCAAACAATTTGAATCCCTTGATTGTATTCTTGTCATTTCTTACAAGAGATTCCAGAAGAAACCTTAATACTATAATCTTCCAATTAATAAGGCTAAAATCTTGCCCGAACAAGTGAAAAATGAAAGCCCCCTTCTTGCTAAATTCCCTCTTACAGATACATAGTAAAGCAACTTTAAGTTCTTGTTTATACATATATATAGAACAAAATTTAAATTTATCCTCAAAAATTCAGATACCTGATCTTATTGTAGTTTTTCTTTCTGATAATAGTTGCAGGAGATTTGGCAAACATAATTTTGGATCCAATTCTTATATTTGTGTGCCATATGGGTGTGAGCGGTGCTGCCATTGCACATGTCCTTTCTCAGTAAGTTTTGTATCCATACTCTATCCATTAGACTCTTGATTTGTTTAGTACGATAGGACCAAAGGATAAAAACAAGTAGAAACTTGTTTTGTAGGTACTTGATCTCTGTGATTCTCTTATGCCATTTCCATAATGTGTAGTATTATTTAGCATTTCACAGATTCCTTCGATACCATATTGTTGTTTGTTCACGGCACCATTAATATAAAATTTTCCTCATGTGGAAACTGGTTTTATAGGTACTTGATCTCTGTGATTCTCTTGTGCAAATTGATGAAACAAGTTAATTTATTACCTCCAAGTCTTGGGGATTTGCAGTTCAGTAGATTCCTCAAGAATGGTTAGTCCCTTAATAACGTTTTTAATTGCTTCAGTCGAATATATTCATTGACATTTTGTTATGTGATTGAACACAGGTTTTCTGTTACTAGCAAGAGTTATAGCTGTGACTATCTGTGTGACTTTGGCTGCATCAATGGCTGCAAGGCTAGGTCCAACACCTATGGCTGCCTTTCAGATATGCTTACAGGTCTGGATGACATCGTCACTTCTTGCTGATGGTTTGGCTGTTGCGGGACAGGTAACAACTTTTTAACAGATTGTTGAATCTTTTGTCTCCAAATTGAATCATTTATAGAAGCAAAATCTGAAAGCAATAAAACAAATTTGGGGTAGGCTATAAATCAGTTTAATAAATTTATAAGATCAAGAGAATCTATTTCGTGCAGTCCTTACTCTGCAGAAATAAGAACAAAAATGTTTTAATGAAGGTGGAGTGCCTACATTTCCTCTTCTCATTGTAAACTTTCAAAACAAAATTTTAGTCTTTAAGCTCTAGATTAATAGTAGTGGATGAATACCGATATGTTGAAACTATTCTCTTGAAAAAGGTCAAAAAGAAATTGGGAAGTGTGTGACATAGTTTTAAGCTCACTTTCAACCGATTGCAACCCTCCTCCTTTGGAACTGACTTTGAAACAGATGCAGAGTTGGAAATAAGATTCTGCAAACTTAGATATTTTCTTGAAGACTCAAACTTGGTTACGAGTCTTTCAAATTGAAGACGAGTTTCATCAGTTTGTCCATTCAACAAAAATCAATCCAAGTAGCAGTGTTATCTTTTTCAGTACAGTTGGTTGATTCAGTCTGCCTTTATCTGTTTGCCACTTTTCCAGGCTATCCTTGCTTGTGCATTTGCTGAGAAGGACTATCAGAAAGCAGCTGCTACTGCAGCCCGAGTACTACAGGTAGATTTAATTCAAATGGCATTTTTTCTCCTCCGTATTGTAGAGATTAGTGAACTGGCTGATCAAGAATTGTAAAATGCTTGAGGTAAAGAAAGCAATGTTCCACATTTTCCGTGAGCAAAATGATCTTTTCTTGTAAAGATTATCGCGACAAGCTTGTTAAAGCTTTACTGGGATATAGTCTTGCTTTTCTGTGCATCAGTTACTCCACGTATTGCTTGACATAGACAGTGGATTTGCCAAGCAATTTGCTATTCTTCCATTGATTCCTAAGAAAATTTTTCACTAATGTTTAAATCAGACTTCATTAGCACAACATAGAAGTTCTTGGTGCTTGTCAAACCAGTAAAAGATCTCCTTGTACTTTTAGTTTCTTCAAAAAGACATAATTTAGCTAAACTGAGATGTGTCTCCTCTCATGCAGATGGGATTTGTACTGGGACTTGGACTTGCTCTTTTTGTGGGACTTGGTTTGCAATTTGGATCCGGAATATTTTCGAAGGACAAAAACGTTATTCACATGATATCTATAGGCATCCCGGTATCTCCTCACACACTGGCTGAAATTATACATAGTGCTTCCATTATTATGTATTTTAACCTCTGCTTTATCATCAGTTTGTTGCAGCTACACAGCCAATAAACTCATTAGCGTTTGTTTTTGATGGCGTTAACTTTGGAGCATCCGATTTTGCATTTTCTGCATACTCCATGGTAAATTTATCACCCCTTGTCTGCATAGAGTGAAGCCTTCTCACTTCTCAGTAGAATATGTGATAGTTGTTAAGAATTCATTTGATTTGGATCTTCATCTAAGATTTGACAATGAACCGAACAGCATGGTGGAAAAGGATTCATGTAGCTGAACCAATTTTCCAAGTATATAATAAGAACGTTTCTGATTAATTATAAACTTCCATTTCAGGTTCTAGTGTCTGCAGTAAGCATTGGGTTCCTTTTTTTCCTCTCCACAACTAATGGTTTCATTGGAATATGGTTTGCTTTAACAATTTATATGGGATTGAGAGCATTTGCCGGTGTTTGGAGGTAATTTCTCAAACTTGGCATGCAAATAAACAATCATCAATTCAACTATTATGCTCTATTAAGAATTTTAATCAGACACTTAAACTGAAATATTTGAGAAAAAAAAAATTTGGTTTTCTATTTGCAGGATGGGAACAGGAACCGGGCCTTGGAAATTTCTTAGAGGCCGATTGTTGCCATAGATATGATTTCGTTCTTAGAATTTCTGGAAGCTACCAAATAAGATCATATTATTAATTTCGCCTTCATTTCTTGTTTACTTGTTTTTGTTTCTGCATTGTTCTTCGGGTAGAAATTGCACTGTACTACTTTCTACCAGTATTTGTATAATTAATAGTCCTGCTTACTTCGCTATAAGTTTGAATCCACTCCAACATTAGTTGGGCATGAATGTCTAGCCTTTGTTTTAACTCTTTTTATTCCAAACAGTAGAAGGGATGTCACGACTCACTTGGACCATGAACTGCTGGCTCAGGCACGACTAATGTATTTGACATGCCGGGCCAAAACCATGGCTGGGCACAGTCGATAGGGGTAGTGCTGAGCCATCCTCGACCAGACCACAGTTTATCCATTTATCGTTAGATTCAGCTTTGACTTTGGGGTCCTGGGTCGTCCCAAGAATTAAGTAAATAAAGAACGAAAACGAGAATGAAATGCATCTAATATCTTCAAGATGGCCAACAAACATTGTGGTGACTTGGTTCCTGACGGCCAAAGAAATTGATGGCTAAGCTTCCATCTTGAGAATTCATGGAAGACGACCAGAAAAAAGATTAGGTCGCAAGCACATTTTTGGGTTATAATATATCGAATGCATTTTTACTGACAATTTAGTAAGATCTTTCTTCAGTTCTGATAAAACAAAACGAAACTCCAACAGGTTTTCAGAGTTCTGATAGAGGACAGTGGCCTAACTTCATGTCCAACATATAGAGTTTGGCAACTTTGTACATAATTTGGTTAGCGCTTGGATAATGAAACTGGAAGTCACCTACAAAATCAGCTAACAATAAGACAATAAGTGGAGCAATACAATTACAACAAGGGACAAAAAAGCCCAGTGAATTTAACTAAGAAAATACTCCATTTATGCATTACATCACATTGTAAGGTTCCTTCGTGTAGCTTCCATTTTCAGCAAAAGGTCTTTGATATCTGTTTCCATCCTCATTTTCATATTGAAGTATTCCTGGCATACTCTTTCAAGACCCTGGAGTTCTTCCACCTTTTGTTTATGCATCTCATCTGCCTCGGCCAATCGCAATTTTTCAATTCGGGTTGTATATTCTTCTTCAATCCTTTCATTCTTCGTGACTGCAATGCGGTTTAGAGCTTCAGCTTCTCTTCTTGCATCATCAGCACGTGCTTGAAACATCTTAGATTCCGCTTGCTTAATTCTCACGATGCTATCCAATTCATCATAAACAGGTTCTTTCCCAGTTCGTAAATCCATGTTCATTCTGTATTTATCATCCCTATCGCCATCAAAACTTGAAAGTAAACTAAAAGATTTTTCCAAACGAGGAGCCTTGTCCGAAGAAATGGATTTTAGCCACATGGGTCCTTGGCTGGACCCAGCAATCCCATTACTGCCATCTTTATTTTTTGTTGACAAATCTTTCTTGGATTCGGTGGGAACAAAGGCTGGCTTCAACAAATCGGATTCTGCAATTAAAGGGATGCACAAAGATATTATTTTAAAGCCACAGAGAGAGAGAGAGTTAGTATTTTGTGGCCCTTGCATTATCAGGGATGAAACATACAGACAAGCATTTACCAGCTCATCCTTTCCGTTTCCAATTTCATTTCATTTACCCTTTTTTTACCCATTATTTTTTCAGTCTCACCAGGCAGTGGTGGTGGGGTGGGGAGGGTTAACAACGATCCTAGATTCTCCAAAAAGATGGTCCATATATCTTATGCAACTGTAGCAGCAAAACACATTAACTATATACAACAAGAATTTGCTAGGTCAATATGACGATATTTTAACTAATCAGCATAACATCTCAATACAGAACACGTGGTGAAAATACAGCAGTTACAGACTACCTAGAGATGCTCACATATAGCAAAAAGAAGAGGCAGCAGTTAAAATGTTGAAAACACAACAAAAATAGATTCACAAGCATCACTGGGCCAGAGCTTTAGACCTTGAACTTCCCGGGTAGTATAACTACTCATGCTACTAGAGAATTGGATTATCCTTTTACAGCATAAAATTCCATAAGAAACTAAGAGCAATGAAATAAAGGAGTTGGACAATCAACCATCAAAAAGTTATATAGTGCGACTTCCATGTGACAATGATCAACACAGAAACTAACAATAAATCAACAAAGAAGTTCCCAAAAATCTTAAACAAATTCAAGTCCGGAAGTCTGTACTATAGCTCTAATATTATATGGGTATTGGAAGTTAGTAATGTATGAGATGTGCTAAAATAAGGTAGGTTCTTTTTGTATATATAAACTTAGCAAAACTAGTCGAATTTGATAGGCATTGAGTGCTTACCATTGAGGAAACCTAGAATATGATCTTGCACCTCTTGAAGGTAAGCCCTATTTGCCAATTTAGACAGCATCTGACTGGCAATCTCCTGCAGTCGTTTCCCTCTCAAATCCTCACTGGCAGAGAATATTCTTCTCACATATTCAAGTTCTCTGGAAAGTGTTTCTGCTGTCCATTCTTTGACATAATTCTGGAAAACTTCCTTCACAAAGCCAAACATCTCAGAAGGATGATCACAGGCAACACAGTGAAATTGCATTTCTGTACTGCCTTGAGCCGATGCGCTACGCCCATTTCTGATATAGGATTCTCGTAATCCACAATCGGCATGACACCAATGTAGACATACATCACATCCAACCCAACTGCATGTGTTCGATGCCATGTCAAACTTCGAACACACAAGGCACATGCACTCCCTGCAAAAACCATTCTTCTGCGTGCAAATTTTGCAATCACATTCATCCACAGTCACAAGACTCCGGCATGTAAGATTCCTACACCTTAAATTTAGAAATATCTCGGCCAAATCAGAAGATGGTACATTGCAATTTGGATGAAGAAATTCCTGGAGACCGGTTTTCAGAGCCACCAAGATCTCCAATTGACTAACATGAGACTTCACTAGCATGTCCAGGGTACCATCTTGTCTGTTTCTCAGTGCTTTCTGCAAAGCACTCAGCTGCCACTGCTTACCTGGATTTAAGATGATTTCACGAACATAATCCTTCGCACATGTCACGTGTTGTTCGGTCATTTCATTAAACATCCTGGCCATGGTATGAAGTGGTTCAGCGACTATCATAGTAACAACTGACTCAGCAAAGTCAGCTCCAACCACCAGTGCTTGCTCTTTTCCCTCTGGGTTACTGATCCTATGTGAACTGGCGTTATCTCTATTTTTCATCACAGGTCTCCTGTCTTTGCTATATTCAGGTCTATTTTCATGAGATCCAATACTATGTGAAGGAGATCTAATATCATTTAGTTGCAGAGATTGTGCTCCACGTAAATGTTTAGTAACACTTAATTGCCTATCTAGGCCAATGGGTAATTTTGAGCTTCCCTCTACAGATCTTACATGTAATACAGGTTGCCCACTTGAATTTCCTTGAGAAGCTTGAGACTGATGGTGCAAGCTATTTCCTATAGAAGTGCCTTGATAGATTGGAACTTCTTTGTTCTTATGGTCATCTGAAGACAGAGCTTTCCAATCCACTCCCTGAAATATGGGCCGACTACCAACAGATTTCTCATAATCATATGCATCGTAAGTCAGGGAACAGCTAGGGTTGTGAGTGAACTGCTGAGAACCCGAAAAAGACATAGATGCAGTAAATCCATCAGAATTTGTGTGAAATGTGCTAGGAAAGGACTGAGCACTCCTTGCATGACTAGGAGAACCAGGATCCTGGCCTCTATTTTGGGCACCAATAGGCAATAAAACATTTGGCAAGCTAAGACAAAGGTCAAGAGCAAGTTTTTCACCTTTATGCGTGTTCTGAGGTGATTGCTCGACTTTCTCATGTTTTTTAACTGGATCATCGGAGAAAAATTCAAATCCTCTAGTAATCGGTCCTTCAAAACCGGCGTCTTCAAATGTTGTGAGGCACCTTGATTTGTTTCCAACCTCGAAACCAGTTTCCAATAGATGAGTACCATTGGACGGCGAGACAGCAATGTTTTTGCCCTTATCCTTCAAATTTTGGGCTGTCTCCTCTTTCAAGGGCACTGCAGTTTCTTCAGCAAACCCCTTGTTTACTTTTGGCACATCAGTATTAGCTGCCTTAACATCAAGATCAGCACCTTTGTCTTCCCCTTGTTCCTTTTGTACAGTTGATGGCTTTTCAGCAAATGTAGTGCCTGCATCCTCCTTATCATAGCTTCCTCTTCCAACCTCTTCTTCATCATTACCTCCACCATTATCTCCTGAGGCCTCATTTTCATCCCCAATTCCACTTATCCCAAGGAGTGAACTGTCCTTAACGTCCGGCAACTCAATAACTTTATTTGTTCTGTCTTGAACATCTTCCAATGTTTCAACTTCTGCTGGCTCCTCCTGACTACCCACTTTACTCATATCTCCCATTTCTAAAGGTGAGGAATTTTCTTTTTGCTGCAAAACTTTTTCCTGAATGTGATGTTCATGATGGAGCTCCATCTGAGAGGAGTTAAATTTACCAGCAGCTTGCTTAGGAGAAAGCAAAGGTTGAGGGTCAGGTTCCAGCTCCCCTTCTTCCCTTTCACTGCTAGGGGCCCCACTATCCACAGGCAAATCTTCGCTTCTTTTGACTTCAAAACTCTTGGACTGATCGCTGACAGAATCCTTCGACCAAGCAGGAGACTTTGCATCTCTTAGTCCCTGGGGGGATTTCACCTTACCAACATCCTCTAACTCCACTCTATTTCCTCTAGCTAACTCACTACCACTACTTCTGTTTCCATCATCTCCATCTTTCCCTCCACTAAACCTTCGCCATGATGAAACACTCCCCTCCCTCCTTGACCTTTTACTCTCTGACCTAAACCCTTTTGGAAACTCCCTCCTAGGCCCTGAAAAGCTTTCAGACCGATGAATCCGATCCATGCCATACCCAACCCGAGGCGAAGGACTCAGAATCCCTCTCTCATTTCCCTCTCTATGCCGATCATAGCTCTTCCTTCTATCATAACAATCCATGTCATAATCTGAACTCTTTCTGACCGATCTTGAACTGTCCCGATCATCTTCTAACCGATCATACCTGGATGATGATGATGACAGCCCCTTTCTCCCACTCTCCGAAGACTTGTAATAAGAGCTCCTGTGAGAAGATGAGCGGTGCAAACCCGGATCCTCCTCCCTTCTTCCCCAATCTTTAATAACACCCTTCTCCGCATATGAGTCAAGATCATCACTTGACCTCAATCTTTTCATAATTTTAAACTTCAAAAATAACTAACTTCACACGATCCAATATACAGAACATCAAATAAATTCACCAAAAATCATGATTTTTGCACGATTTTCACATACTGTTACAAATGCTCATTACTTCATAGAAATCCAACTAAAATACGACACTAACTAATAAGATTACGAAAACCAAAGAAAAAACCTTCGACACCCAAACCTGAATGAATAGGAGAAACTACTTATCGCAATCATGCATTACATTCAATCTCCAGGTTAAAAAATCTTGATTGAGCTGAAACCCTACGGACCAGATGTGTCGTATTTTCTAAATTTTGTTGGTGGTGTTGAAAAGTTTAACAAATCTGAGCTTTGTAACCCTAATTTTGAAAATCTATACTTTCCAATTTGAAGCCTTTCAATACACAGATTCAAAGACCCTCATCAGAAAATTACTGATACCCACGCCTTTATATAAAATTTATACACGGCTGTATCAATAGGTGGGTGGTTTTATTCTCAGTCAACGGAGATTTAACAGCTGAGTTCAGGAGAGAGTTGGGTGCGTAAAGTGCGTAGAGAGCACAGGTCGAGGATTTTGGAAGGTCGGGAGGATGGGGTGCGCACTGCGCTCTGAGGCGCAAGTTAGACAAACATTTTAGTCAACTGTCATTTGAAAAGTCGTGACCTTTCCACGTCAGCATGTGATTTGAAATATCAATATTTGTCAGGTAGCAGACAAATCGGTCTACTTTTTTTACTAATTGACGACTTTTCTTTCTTGATTATAAATAAATTTATTTCTCGTAAAAATAAAAAGCAAAATACTTTGTTTTGATGCATTTTAAGGTTGTATGATTTTGAAATGGAAAATTATATTTGTACAATCGAGAATGAGAGAGGCTACTTGTACCGGGTCAGGGTGACAAACACCCTGACCGGCCTCTCACAATGTGGGGGGCCCACTTTTTTTTTTTCTTTTTTTTATTCACGTGGGGCCGACAATCATGTGAGGGTTTGT
>CAIGRT010173845.1:0-10607 GCA_903798405.1 Fraxinus platypoda | reverse complement strand
TGATAGTTTGATTGCATATATTGAGAAAGATGTATTTGACAAGATTGAAAATGTTGTAATTATGGAACGTTATCAAAATATGCGAACACGTAGAGAACGGTTGTAATAAAATATCTTTTACTTTAATTTTTTCGTCACTTTTTTAAAGTTTGATTGTGCCCCCCCTGTTCAAGAAGTCCGCGTCCGCCCCTGCAACAATATGTGTAACCAAGCAAGCAAATACCCAAATAATTCACTACAATAGACATTGATTTTTGAGGTGGAAAACTACGTTCACTAGGTTTGACATTTTTGGCTTTTCGCATGCAATCGAATTGAATTTCGAACATTTTTTGATTTTCTTGGTTAGTCTAGCTAGGTACTTGTATTATTGTTGTAAAGGCATTCTTATAGTGGATATAGACTTCTAGATGTCTTCCCCATTTTATACGCTATGAGAAATTATGGCATTCATTGTTGGACTGATGTCTCTATGTCCAACCTAAGAGGTCTACTACTTGTACTGTCTCTAATACCTGCAGCAAATTTCAAAACTCAGTTTCCTTGAGGAAGTGCACTTGTCTAACTATCAACTTATCAATCCTCTGCCAGCCTTTGATATCTTTGCGTATTCTTCCTCAATCATGCTTGGCTGCAAGAATTTTATGATATCTTGGATGACGAATCATTGGATTGTTTATAAAAAAGCCAACACTGTTATCCAATCATTTTTTGCTACAACTTAATCTATCATCCAAGATGCTAAAAACATCTCAAATAACAGCATTATACATTCTTCTTTGTCCTCTTTTCCTTTCATCGATCTATCTTGTAATTGTCTCTCTTCTTTTTTCATATTCCACTCCTTTTTTAAGTCTCCATCTTACTTACATAGATCTCTCCCGTAATCAATTAGATGGTCACATTCCTGATACTTTTGGGGAATTTATTTTTTTGGGGAGCTTCAATTGAATTGGAATATGCTACACGATATTCCAAAATCAATGGGGAATTTAAGTCATTTGTGTCGGAAATTTTTTAATCACGCATAGCGGAATATAAACAATTTCAATTCCCATCAATGATTTTGTTTGTATTTAGATAGAAATTGTGATAAAAATTATATCTTTATTTATTCTGCAAAGTTTTTTTTTACAATTTTGAAACACGTACAATCATGATATGCACACTACAACGTTCAATTGTCCGACCTCCGATGATAATCTAATTAATTAAACTTGGTCCATAAATTAATTAATCTAATTAAATAATTCGGTCCATTAATAAGTAACACAATTAATTAATTATACAAATGTCCAACACTTATCAATTAATTAATTAATGATATAATTCTTATAGCTCTCCTTTTTGTGTGTGACATATTAAGCTCCTGATCACGATATCTAACAACGTTAATTATTACTTTTATCTTAACGGAATCGATAAATTAAAATATCCCTTTTTAATTTATCATCAATTCATATCTATCGTTCCAGATTGATATCCATCAATGTGTTAAGAAAATGCATGTGAAGAAGAATATCACATGGTATGACAAAACCAAACTTATTTGTTTATTGTGAAACTATAATTTATTCGTCAATATGATCCGATCAATTACGAGATATGGATGTGTGTCAATCTCAATTATCGATCATATCTTTCATTCAAATGTTAGTCGAGAATTCTTTTCACAACCTTCAAATGATTTTGGACATAACCGAACGATGCCGTATTAGCAACTCTTGGTAGATCAACATCCAATATCACCAAATCATGATTGTCCCATTATATGACACTATAATAACATCAGGTCAAAGAACCAATTCCACTACCAAACATTGGAGATTAACAATTGACACTTGGATAGTTATTCATGTGGAATCTCTCCAACGGATCTCCAATATTTTGTTCTCATAGTAAAAAATTCACGTGTTCATTTAAATATTACCATATTTTAACTTGTGATATTAGTTACTCATTTCATAAGTGAGAGATTCCACATGTACCAGTCTATCCGTAATAACGATATTCGTATCTTGTTATTATTTACGACCACGAATAATTTAAAATTCAGTCATATGTAATTTGTTTCTCACTATCACAACTTCTTATAATTAACAAGTATAATTTGAATCTATGGACTCCATAAAAAGTAATTCAATTAAATAATACATCTTGCCGTGAATGAATATTGCATTAATCATATTAAAAGTATTTACGTCCAAAATCAATTGGACCAAGGGCATAACACCAACATACTCTCACTTGCACTAAATTCAATCACCTCTGTATCTTATACGATAAGAGTCTATATAACGATCATGTTTATGCTGCGACAACTCTTTGTGGGAAATCGTTCTTTCTTTATGCCATTCTTTGTATTATCTATCCGATAAGATGATACCGCCTTAACACATATCATTGATGAGAACTTTGTTACTTCGCTTGCGTGATGGCTCCATTGTTATCACAATACAGATATATAAGATTAATAATGATACGAACTACTCCAAGTTCATTGATGAACGTCTTGATCTAGACCACAACATTTGTTGTTTCTGAAGCAATGTTGTATTAGGCTTCTGTTATTAAATCAATAGTTATTTTCTATTTGGAACATTTCCAACTAACCAATCCATTATTAAAAATAAACACATATCCTGATTGAAATTTGTTATCATCCTAGTCTGACTGGAAGTAAGCATCAGTGTATCCACGAACTCTCAGTTATTTTCTCTATATAAAGTCATATTATGATTTTATCTATATAGATTGGAATAGGACAACCATAATTTCACCGATTGAAGTAAAAGAACGTCGTTTTCCATTAATAATATATCATCATATATAATATTAGGAACACGAAAGTGCTCTCACCTATCATTTTGTAAACATACATCCATCTTCATTTTTTATAAAATTAGACCTTTTTTATTTCGTCATCAAAATGAAGATTTCAACTCTTAGAGGTTTGCTTCAATCCATATATGGATTGATCAAGCTAGCTACCTTGTAAGTATATTTGGATTCAAAACCTTCGAGTTATGTCATATACACTCCATCTTGGAAGTTCCTATTAAGAATGCAGTCTTAACATCCATTTACCGTAACCGTAAGTCATAGTTTTTGTATGTAGCTATTGTAAGTAAAATTCAAATGGATTTAAGCATGGCTATAGGTGAAAATGTTTCATCAAATCCAACTATTTGTCTTTGTTTGCAACCCTTCTACTACTAGCCTGCTTTATATCTGTGGACTTTTTAATCCATGTCAACCTCTTTTTAGTAAGCTCATTTACAACATATAAGTTTTACCCCATTGGCGGGTTGAACAAGGTCCAAATATTGTACACATACATCAAGTTATTCTTGGACTCTATCATCTCTTACCTTCTCTTTGAGTAAACACTTGACTTTATATTTGTGTAAATAGTAAGTTTATCATCTTCAATTAGTAATACTTGATTAGTATTCGTGAATTCTTACCTTCTAAGAGGTCGAATGATCCTACGAGATTTACACGGAGCTGACTTGTCCTCAAGAGTCTCTACTTTTTGATTAAAAGTTTGTCCCTTTGCAGGTGTAGGATTAGACTTAGATTTATCTATTTGGTCAACTATATCTGTTGACTCTTGAACTCCTTTAAATTCTATTCTACTCCCACTGTCCTATCCTAGATAGAACTATTTCTCTAGAAATATGACATGTATTGAGACAAACGCTTTCTTCACAATGAGATTATAGAATTTATATTCAATTGTCTTTTTTACATATTCTACAAATATGCATTTATCGAATTAGGGTCTTAAGTTTATCTGATTCAATGCATTTTCCTTAAGCATCGCAGTCCCAAACTTTAATACGAGACAAGTTGGGCATTTTGCCTTTCATAACTCACATAGAATTTTTCAACCGATTTAGATAAAAGACGATTTAATGTGTAGCACAAGGTAATTAGTGCATAACCCCAAACAATTTTGGGAGTTTGCATGGTTCATCATTTATCACACCATATGTAATAGTGTGCGATTCCTCCGCTTAGGTACACCATTATTATGCAGTGTATGTGGAGGATTCCAATTCAAGAGAATCACATTCTCTTTTGGATAATCTAAAATTCTCCTTTTAAATATTCTCTACCTCAATCAGATCTTAGTATGAGGATATATTTACCTTATTATTTCTCTACTTCTAGTTTGAATTACTTGAACTTTTCAAGAGTTTCATGTATGAATTTTATCAAATATATTTAACCATTTATTAAATAGTCATCAACAAATGTGATGAAATAAGAGAAACTTCATCTAGCATTAATTGACATGAGTTTACATATATCGCTATGTATTAGGTCTAGTAATTGTGCAACTCTCTCTCTTTTTCAAGTAAAAGGGAATTTGGTCATCTGGCATGCATGATTCACATTTATCTAATGATTCAAAATCATTGGACTCCAATATCCGTCTTTATGTAATTTGAAAATGCGTTTTTCATTTATGTGACCAAGTCTGTAATGTTAGATATAAGTAATATTTAGGTTATCAATTTTATGTCTTTTAATTTTTATACTTATTATAGAATACTCGGTAGCTAGAATATAAATATCGTGTTGTAATTTACCATAACCATTAAAATCTTATCACAATATAATGAATAACAATTGTCCTTAATATTAAAAAATAAGTTATGTCCAAACATGAAATTGAAATAATGTTCTTGGTAATGGTGAAAGCAAAATAATATTTCTCTAACTCTAATACTAAATCTAAAGGCAATGGCAAAAAGCATGCTCCTATAGATAATATATCAACCCTTGCTCATTTTCAACATGTATGTCAATTTCTTCCTTCTGCAGTGGTCTACTTCTATTTAGTTTCTTCATATTTATACAAATACGAGATCTCTATCCGATATCTAATACACGAGAAGCTAATTAATGAAGTAGATATATTAAACTAATAATAAAGATGCATGGAATGGAAGTTTCAAAAGATTTCTTTCCATTCAAGCTCGCGATGTAAGACTTGCAGTTTCTCTTTCAATGACCTTTCATTCCGCTTTGACTTTCTTAGCCATCTTAGATACTTTCTTAAAGCTTCCTTTTGACTTTCTCTTAGGGTAAGTTTGATTGCAAGGGTAAAAAATGGGTGGAAAGAAAATGAATTCCAGATAAAATAATTGCATAGAAAATATTTTGCAGGGAATTGTTAATTAAGTGTGTTTGGTTAGTATAATTTTTCACCCAGAAAATTTTTAAATTTTGTGTTCGTTTGACTTTGTTTTACGTGGAAATTGTCCATTAAAGTGATTTTTTTCCACAATTGGTTATAAAATTTGTTTCCATTGCCAAAAAGTTAAAAAAAAAACGAAAAAAAAAATTTTTGCCTTAAAATTTTTTTTTTTTATCAAAGTTTAGTTTTCGTTTGATTTTGTTTTACATGAAAATTATTCATTAAAGTGAAATTTTTTTTTACAATTGGTTATGAAATTTGTTTCCATTACCAAAAAAATAAAAAAAAAAATAAAACTTGGAATTGCTTTTACCACAAAAAATGTGGGAAAATCAATTAAACAAAACCAAAGAAAATGTGCACGTGTGGGGGTGGGAGGGAAAACCAATTCCCTAGAAAAAATGGCTATCAAACATGACAAATTGATGGAAATGGAAAATGTTTTCCATTTCCATGGAAAAAGGTTGCTATCAAACACAACCTTAGTACCCTTAGAAGAATCAATTGATAAAACATGCCCATTACTTACTTTGATGTTGGTCTCAACAGTCTTAAATATGTTCAACAACTCGTGAGTCTGCATTCGAGCTTATTCATATTAAAATTCATAATTAGCTATGAATAGGTCTCTAGCAGGGATTGTAGAACCAAGTCAATACCTAGTTCACAGTCCATACTTAGTTCACGTGTTAGCATCTATACCTTCATGTTGTTTTTGTAACACAGGTGATATAGCTGCAAACATCACACACGATGCAACATTATCGTCGTCACTGCATTTATTATAACAACCACCTCTTCATTAGTCGAGTCATCAATAGGTGTATCTGGAAAGAACTACTCAATGATATAACCAATTTTTTCATGCTTGTGAACAATTTTCAGATTATAATGCTAATTAAGAAATTTTGGCCCTATTGTTAGCATTCAGTATGGCCTTTCAAATTCATATGGTCACTCATAATTCAATAAACATAACTGATAAAAAATAAAAGAATATTATATAAAAGTGCATCAATTAATTTGACATGATCTTTTATGAAATCAATTATGCCCCACATTTTAACTTAAGTTTATGAACATCTCACATAAATTTATGGAATCCATATTTGATTCCCAATGGGCTGGGACATTTGTTATATTAAGACATTGACACTCAACATGCCTTAATAAAACATTTGGGTTGATATTATTATCGATTGTATTTCCATACAACTCCCAAATATTAAAGTAGCAACTTTTTATCTTCATACATCTTATGTGTTATCTTAACATGCCTCTAAAATTTATCTACTTAATTGCATACAATAGAAGATAAATTTTAGTTAAATCGAACTCATCATTCAGAAATATCTAATATTTCATAGTGTCAAACATATCCCTAATAGACCAGCCTTGAGTGTACTCAACAAGCTAAGATCGATTTAGGACTCTCGTTTTTCACTATAATGATGGAAGGCGAATATAAATATGACCCAATANTTTCATAGTGTCAAACATATTTCTAATAGACTAGTTTTGAGTGTGCTCAACAAGTTGAGATCGATTTAGGATTCTCGTTTTTCGCTATAATGATGGAATGCGAATAATAATTCTGATTTAATATTTTAATGAGGAATTTTATCATGTAAATGTCTCATTATAATAATTATATATATTATCACACATCTAGCATGCAAATAAACATATATATAATAGTGTGGACAATTATGAACTAATTCTATCTAGTCTTCACGAGTCAAAGGAAAGACTAGTTGGTCAGTTCCTGAGGGTATTGAATTGACTCATGTAATGCACCATCCACATGGTTTCTTCCTCTTCTTATATGTTTAGCTGCACCCGTATCCTATACTAGTTGGCACACAAACCTAAATGAATTAGATACGCATGCCCATAATAATAATAACGGACTCGCAGGTCCAAAATGGATAAGAGTCACAGGCCCATAAGACAAACAGAATAAAACTAACTATTCAACACATTTACATGGTTGATGCCATAATCATCTACTAAATATTCATTTATCAAATACATACATCCCTATATAATATCTAATATTATATATAAAGAGGTTTTATGTTTCTAGCAATTAAGGTCGTCTAAACTAATTTAAATAAATAGATCGGAACAATTAAATAAATAATTAATCAATTAATTTAACAAGCGAATTTATTTAATTAAAATCAAAATTTAATTAAATACCAATTAGAGTTCAGCTCTAATTCCAAAATTATAAGGCGGGATAATTCAATTAAAACCAAATTCTAATTAAATACAAATTAAAGTGTAACTCTAATTCCAAAGCTTTAGGACAGGTTCGTTTAATTAAAATCAAATTTTAATTAAATAATCAAATTAGAATCCAACACTAGTTCCAAGAAAATTTAGTACAGAATAATTTAATTAAAATCAAATTCTAATTAAATATTAAATTAGAGTCAAACCCTAATTTCAATTGAATTAACATTTTAATTTAAAATAAAACTCTTAAATAAAATAAAATTCAATTTATGGTCAAAATTTAATATTAAAATTAAAATTAAAATTCATTTTCACAATTGCGTTTAAAACACATTTTTGAAAAATTGCATACCCTATTTTAAATTAAAATCAGGCCATACTAATTTCTTAAATTACAAAATAGATCATTGCTTTAAAATTGCAACTTCACCCACGATTTTAAATTTCAAAGGAGGAGCCCCATCCCCAAATCAACTCTAAACCATAAAATATCACCGACGCTGCTGTAAGCAGTAGTTGGCGCTACCTTGCCAAGCAGTAGCACAAAGGCATCCAACGTCACTATAACTGTCGTGAACCAGCCACTCAGTTCGTGTCGCAAGTGTCGATCGTAACAATTACCCCCGACTACTCCTCTTTCCAACTTGATTCAGTATTTCGATCAAAAGAATTTAATTTGCTTTTAAAGCAGATTTTAAAATTATGAAAATTATTTTTTCTAAATTGTTAGAAACAAGAAAAACAACAACAAACAACTTTTGATTGTTCTAAGATATAAAGCAATTTCTGACAAACACAAAGTAGGCTCTGATACCATTATTGACAATTTACTTAATCATGTACAATGGAATTTAAACAATTTTAATTTTCATCAAAGATCTTCTTTGTAATTAGATGGAAATTGTGATAAGAATTATACATTTAGTTAAATCTGCAAAGTTCTTGACAATCACAACTTACACACTACAACTGTACAATTGTCCAGTTTCCAATGATAATTCATACAAGAAAATAAGGATGAGAGAATTAAAATTTCTCTTTTCTTGTGCAGCAAGATAATGAATTAAACTTATTAGTAGCAACTTATTAGTAGAAGTTTAAGTGGGTTTGGTCCGCCCCTTAAACTTAATCTAGTCCAATATTTAATTAATCTAATTAATTAAACTTGATCCATAAATTAATTAATCTAATTAATTAATTCGGCCCATTAATAAGCAACCCAATTAGTTAATTATACAAATGTCTAACACTCACCAATTAATTAATTAGTGATATCATTCTTCTAGTTCTCATTTTTGTGTGTAACACATTAGGTTTCCAATCACGATACCTAATGACGTGAATTATTATTTTGATGTAATCATAATAGACAAATTAAAGTACCTATTTTTAATTTATCATAAATTCACATCCGTCGTCCCGAATTGATATCTACCAATGTGTCAGGGCAATACATGTGATGAGAAATGTTATGTGGTATGACAAAATCAAATTTGTTCATTTATCGTGAAACTATAATCCATTTATCAATATGATGTGATC
Source organism: Fraxinus platypoda (assembly GCA_903798405.1). Lineage (NCBI taxonomy): Eukaryota > Viridiplantae > Streptophyta > Magnoliopsida > Lamiales > Oleaceae > Fraxinus > Fraxinus platypoda. The sequence goes on along the minus strand of CAIGRT010173845.1, from coordinate 1,615 downwards.
AATTACAAGATGTGGACGTGTGTCAATCTCGATTATCAATCATATATTTCATTCAACTTTTAAGTCAATATTAGTCGAAAACGCTTTTCGACTTATGAACACATAGCAATATCCAACATAACCAAAGCATGAATGTTCACATATAAGGCACTATGATGACCTCAAGTCAAATGACCAATTATACTACCGAAAGTTAGAGATTAATCACTTACATTCAGGTAATTATCCATGTGGAATCTCTCTAGCGGGTCACCAATGTTTTGTTCTCATAACAAAAAATCAATGTATTCATTTAAATGTCACTACATTTTAACTTATGAAATCAGTTACTTACTTCATAAGTGAGAAATACTACATGTGATGGTCTATCCGTAATAACGATATTTGTATCTCGTTATTACTTACGACTATGAATAATTTAAGATCCAAACATGTGTAATTTGTTTATCATTATAACAATTTCTTATGATTAACAAATTACTAGAACTTAAATCTATAGACTCTATTAATATAATTTATACGTATTAATCATATTAAAAGTGTTTACGTTCAAAATCGATTAGACCTGGGCATAACACTTATAATTTTTGCACACTTGATGTATTAGATAATGCATTAAATGAACCGCTTCCTCATTTTCTTCAAAAGTTATTAGGGATAGCATCAAAATCGCTAGAGTTTATAGATTTATCCTATAATCAACTTGTTGATTCATTCCCAGATATCACCCAATTTTCATCTTTAAAAGAGTTGAGACTTACCAACAATCGGTTGAACGAGTTTCACCCACAAAGACTCGGGCAACCTTCACGTCTTGAAAATTTGGATTTGTCTTACAATCAACTTGGAGGATCCTTGCCAAACTTGAGAGCATATTCATCATTACAAGAATTAGCTCTTTCAGAGAATCAATTAAAAAGGCTAGTGAAGGTGTTTGGCAACTTTCCAAGCAACAAAAATTGGACCTCTCTTCAAATTCTTTGGAAGGAAAAATCACAGAAGAACCCTTCACAAGCCTAGCCAACTTAGAGTACCTATATTTGTACTACAATTCCCTTGCTTTGAACCTGAGCTCTGAATGGACTCCTCAATTTCAATTGAACTCAATAAACTCAGATTTTGCAATGTGGGACCTCATTTTCCAAAATAGCTTCAAACTAAGAAAAAATTATTTAGCCTTGATATGTCTTTTGCTAGTATATCAGATACAATACCTACTTGGTTGTGGAATTTATCTTCTTTATCAAAATTAAATCTCTCTTATAACCACATTAGTGAAGAAATTCTTGGTCAATCCTCAAACCTTGTTGCCTTTCTTGCATTTGTAGATTTAAATTGTAACGATTGTTTTGGGTCCAAAACCATTATTTCTTATTTATTCAAAAGATTTACAAATATCCAGAAATATGTTTTTGGGATCCATTCCTCACTTATGCACAATTTCCACTCAATCGAACGCCCAGGTCCTTGATCACTCAGATTACCAATTGATGGAGAGCTTCTCGATTGCTCGATTAACACAGGCTTTTTAATGTTGAGATTTAATTTGGGAAAATTACCTTAAACCAGACCTTTAGTTTCACATTTTAAAATTTCAGGTTTTCACGTTTTTTTT
>CAIGRT010173841.1:0-18390 GCA_903798405.1 Fraxinus platypoda | reverse complement strand
CACATTGAAAGTTTATGAAACCACTGGAGAGAAGAGCATCTATAAAAGGCACTATCCCATATTGAAAGTTTATGAAACCATTAGAGAGATGTGCATCTATAAAATGAGTATGACATCCAATAATTCTCTATGGGCCTTAGAATTGTAATTTTTTTGAAGCCCATTCATGAAGTTAATTTTTTTTAAAAAAATCGGGAAAACCACTCAAAACCACAACTGGTTCACCAGTTTACGGTTGAATCGGCCGGTTCAGTGAGTTTTGATCGGTTTTTTCATAATCAATTAATCGGGCATGATTTGGCCCGATTTTGGGTCCGGTTCCAGATTTAACCGGTCGGGCCGGACCGGGCCGATTTTGACAACATTACAATATCAACCCCATAGCAATCGTTTTCATTGCTTTGGGCATAGTCTGTTTCAGAACTTGTTGTAGAAGAACTTTTTTGAATTGATTTTGATTTCTTCGAAGTTGACTCAACTAGAGAAGCAATTTTATCAAATATAATTGCTAACTCTTTTGGTGTTTTGCATTGATGAAAATTGGTACGTGTCTTGATTTTTCTTCAAGGAAATTGGCATGATTTTCATGTTCCTTTTTAGAGACCTTTGGAATGCCAATATTTCTTTGGTCTTGAATTCAAGAATTGATAGCTTTTGGATAGCAATTAGTTTCATGAAATTTTGACCACCATTTTACTTTGAATCTCCAAATCATACATTTTACATTATATTCGAAATCTGGTCTTTGAATAATATTGAAGTCCCAACAGAATATTCACGAAATTGTAAGATTAAAGGCAAACTAGAACAAAAGATTTTCTTTAGGCTTTAAAATTTTGTTTTGCCTCAGATTTGAAATGGTCAAATCCTTGATGAATAAAATTGGGTAAAACCTTTTCATCAAGTCCAAAATATTCGAACCAAGTTTGAAACCATTTTGAAAAATTTGAAGGGCATGCTTAGTTGAAAAGTATAAATCAGAAATGAGTCACTGGTCTAAAGTAAAAAAAATGATACCAAGCATCTTTGTAGTCAAAATAATTGAAATGAGATAAGAGTGTTTCATCCTTAGATAAACACATTCGTTTCTCATCTCATGGGTTCTGTCTCCAGTTTTCGTACGACGAAACCCTTTGAATACTTATTTTTGAAAAATCAATGAGATTGGGTTTTTGAGTATTTGAGGTATGGGTTATGATAGCCAATCCCATTTTAGCAAGGATGGCTTCATAAAAGGCTCTTATTTTTTTTTTTTTGAAATTTTTGGGCATGAAATAAAATGAGAAGGAAATAAATCTTGAAGGCATTCATTTAGAGATGAATACATGTGTACCTTTGTTGTTTCCATTTCAAAAACAGGTAATTGAATAGGTTTTGTAAAATAGTGAAAAGTTTTTAAGCGATTGATTTCTGGTAATTTGCCAGAATCATGTTGAACAACCTTTTTGAAATTTGAGAGATTTGGTAGATAAAAAATGTCTTTATTTTGAGTAGGAATTTTTCCAAGCTTTTGGAAAGTAGAGGAAGATAAAAAATTTGATGCGAAGGTTGTTTTTTGAGAAGAGGAAGAATTCTTTTCTTCCTTTTTGTATCCTTGAATGTAATCATTTATTGATAATAGAGGAATATGAACTTTCTTTTTATTCTTCTTTGAAGAAGAAGATGCCATTGAAACTCTCACAGTCACTCAAGATGATTTTTTCTATATAAACTCTTTTGTTAGAAAATCTGTGAGAACATTTGATTTTCCTATATATAGGATTTCAAAATCAAAACATGACAAAATAACCAGCCATCTTACAAATATTTGTTTTGAAACAAGATTTTTAACATCTTTTGTAAAACATCTTTCGAGGCTTTACAATCAGTTTTTTAAATAAATTTTTTGTCAATTAAATCGTCTTGAAATTCATAGAACTATTGAAAAAAATTCTTTTTTGGTTGTTTAGTAATTTTTTTTTGAGGGCTAGTCCAAACTCTTGGAATCTCACCAGCCATTCTTGATTAGACTCTTTTGGAATCTACTTTAGTACCCTGCCATATCCTATATCAGACGTATCTGTCTCAACGATAATGGAGGCTAAAGGGTCTATAATAGATAGACATGGAATACTTTTTAATGCAGCTCTAACATTTAAAACAGTTAAAGTATGTTTTGGACTCCAAGCTAATGGATGCTTTTGCAACATTTGAAAAAGAGGAGCACAAAGTAGCCGTATATTTTTGACAAAATGAGAAACGTAATTGACACAGCCTAAAAGCGCTGCAAACTTATTTTATCTCAAATTTCATCAGGAAATTTGTCTGTAGATTCTAGCCTTCTTTGAATAGGAGTAAGTGTTCCTAGATGAATGTAATGACATAAGAACTTTATGCGAGTTTGACAAAGAATGACTTTCTTAGCTGAAACAACTAATCCATTATTTTTTATAACATGTATGAATATATTAAGATGCTTGAAATGTTGTTCCAAACTTTCAGAGTAAATTAAAACATCATCAATGTAAACAATTGTAAACAATAATAAAATTTTGATATGGATTGAAAATATCATTTATAATTTTTTGAAATTCAAAGAGTGCATTTTTTAGGCCGAATGATATGACATTCCATTCATATTGGCCAAATGGAACATTGAAAGCAGTTTTGCATTTCTCCTATTTGATTTGAATATGCCAGAAACCAGATTTCATATTAAATTTGGAGAAGATAGTAGCTTTGAGTAATCAGATCTTTCTTTTGGGACAATGAATATCGAATCTATCAAAGAGCTTTATTGATAGGTTTATAATTGATAACTGGCCTGGGAGCACCTCATTCAATTTCAGCAGAATTATTGACATACAAGGCGGAGCAGCTCCATAGAGATTTATTTGGATGAATTAATCATTTTTCAAGTAAATCATTAATTTCTTTGACATAATAATCAAGCAACTCCTAGTTCATTTGAATGTGACGAGATTTTGTAGGAACCATCGATTCATGAAACTCGGAATCATAATGAAGAGAAAAAACATGTTTCTTTCTACTCCAAAAAAATTAGAAATGGTAGAACATATTTAATCTTCAATCTGTTTTTGAAGGAATGAATTTTTTTCTTTTATTGAAGAATTTTGTAATTGTTTTTCAATTCTTCGAAATTTAATTTCTTCTTTGAGAAATTGAATGTGTTGTTTCTTGAAATTAAGATTATTAATAATTTTTGAAATAGACGCTTGTTTTAAAGAGTTGACATCCTTATAAGAAGGAAGATTTATGAATTTGAAAAATATTGATTGTTAAACCTTTTGAGTCTACTTGAAAAGGATAAATTTGAACAATGAAAGGAGTACCAAGTATGATTTCTTGGTCTAAATCTTTGACTAAATAGAAAATATTTTTGAAAAAAGTATTGGAATTACAAACATGTGCTTTCGAAAGTTTGTATTGAATATTGAGTTTTTTTACCCCTAGCACCATAAAGACGCTTGGTAGGCTTTTCAAAACATTTTGTAGGGATTAATCATTCCATAATGCAATTTTGATAAGCTCCAGAATCAATTAATATTCTGGAGGTGAATTTGAATTCTTTANTGTAGGGATTAATCATTCCATAATGCAATTTTGATAAGCTCCAGAATCAATTAATATTCTGGAGGTGAATTTGAATTCTTTATTGACCACAATGGTACATAAATACAGGAGTTCAACTAAGTCCTCTCGGGGACTTTCTTAAAGAGGAACCATACGTATTTCTCCATTCCAAAATCGTATGTGAGATTTTCATCTCACATGTGAAAATATCTGGCATATAGTGCAGTACCATTTTTGAAGTTGAATACGGTAGGTATCATAATTTTTTTCTTTTTCCGTTTGAGAGGTTTCATGAGGAGTATGAGAAGTTTCTTCCTCTGAAGAAGAAACATGAATGTTCTTGTTCTAAAGTTTTAGATTTTAAGAGAACAACTTCCATTCGAACATCTTTCATTTGACGTTCTAGGATAGAAATTTGAGATTTCATCTCCTTGATTTCTGATAGCATTTCTGAACCAAAAGATTTTGAAGATGTTGATTCGGTATTGAACCTATTTAATATATCTTTCATATTAAATGGTGTTACCGACGTTTTGGAAGTGGAAGGTAAAACAAGAGAATTTTTTTTTCTTTAATTGAGGATATTCAATTTTCTCAATTATTTTTTGAATAAGTTCTTCTTCTTTAGTAAGAACATTTATGATTTTACAACCACAAACTTCTTTTCCTTGACTTGAAGTAGAAGATGAATTTGAGCTGGTCTCAACATGAGAGTCTTCTTGATGTTGATAAACTTGTTCGAGTTCAGAATCATATTCTTCATCTGAACTAGAGTTGATTAGGTTAAGAAGTTCAAGTTTAATATCTTCTTCTATTTAAAGATTATTAATCTTTCTCATCATTGGACATTTATTGGAATAATGACCTGTTTGTTTGCATTTCCAACAGGTAATGTTTGAAATTTTGGGAATTCGTTTCTTTAAAGATCTTCATTTTGAATACTTAGGAGGATAAGACTGATAAGATTTTTGTTTTTGAAAAGATAGTTTCCTTAAAAAGAAGGGGAAACTTTTCTTTTTCAATTTTGAAGAGGGAGTAATGAATTTTTCAAAACCATATTGATCACAGAATGATCCAAGTTCTTTTTGACTCTCAATTCTTTCTGATTTTAATTTTGCTTTGAGTTTGAGATCATTGCATAATGCTAATCCTTTTTTGTTAACGAAATTTATGATTTCTCCATAAGTAAGAAGAGCGTAAGGAATATTATCATTATGATGAAGTTTGATAGAATTTCGCATTCTCTTGATAAAAGTTTGGGAAGTCCATATATAAATCTTTCTTTCCAAAAAGATTGATTATAATCCTCACGAAATACAACTCTGGTAAGAAACATGTCCTTATACATGCGAAAACCATGACGTTTAGGACAAGTGAGATTTAAGAGAATCTCAGATGTTCTGTCTTCAAGAAGACTTGGAGTTCCAATAAAATGTTTGAGAATAGAAAAAGACAAGTGTATTGAAACTATCATTTTTAAATTGTTCATTGGTAGCTTGAGTAACAGTGTTACAGTCTTCTATAGTAAGATAGCTATTCCACCAGCTTTTAAGAATTCCTGTGAAACCACAAGCTAAATTACCGAAGGTTGTAACATGATTTATTTGTCGACACATATAAGCTATGTGACACACGACCATATTTTCGAGTAATTGTAATATTTGATATTGTCAGTCCATTAAGATTCCATTTGACGATTTCATCGCCCGTATAAGAAACTTGTGGTTTCTTCTTTCCTCATATAACATATCAGGATAAGAATGACGAGAATAATAATTTGAAAGTTTTGAATTTTGGCCTTTCAATTTATTGATATGAGATGGTTTATTTTCAATAAATTGGGCTTCAAGTTCTTCAGAAATATGAGTAGTATTGATATTCTTTGATGTTCCTAATTTGTATATTTGATTAGCAAGTTTTTGTAAATAACTTGATTTGGTAGACAAAGAGTCTTTTTTTTTTCCAGTTTAGGAGTTAATTTTGAATCGATGGGTGTAAAAATTGTATTGAGAGGTCTTTTCTCATCTTTTATGGATGAGGAGACTCAGAATCAGAATTGGCTTTAATTCTAGATAATTGAGAACACATTGACTGAAAAACAATATTTGTATAATTGTTATGCGATTGAATATTTTTGATATCCTTGGCAGTAGTTCTAGATTCTTCTAGTCTATCAACATGAATTTGCTTGAGAGGTGATGTAATGATTTCAGTATTTTCATGAGAAACAACTATTTCTTGCATCGCTGGATGTTCAGATTGAAAACATTGTCTAGAAGGAGTTTTTCATGATTTCTTACTAACATGGGTATTTTTAATATATTTAGTTTTAACAACTTTCTTGCCAAAAACTTTGAAGCTTGACCACTCATAAAAACTTAAATCTTCAGGAGACTCATAAAATTCTTCCCATAAAGATTCAGAGTGTGTTTGGTAGGGATTTTTGGGGGAAGAATTGATTTTTGAATAGTGATATGATGAGAAATGTGTGGTTGAAAAAAAAGAAAAAAGTATTGATGTGATGGAAAATATTATTTTATTGAAGAATGTGTGGTTGAAAATGAGAATTGATTTACTGTAGAAAATGAGAATCTGTACCAAACAGGCTCTAAATATCATATACACCCCTTANTAGAAGAAGTTTGATCAGTTTTGAACTCAATTTTTCTATTAATTGTAGAAGAGATGACATCACAATGTCTATCCAATCGTTCCGATGGGTTAAGCAGCACATCAAACAACGTAGGAGAATCAGACTGTTCTGATTCATTATCCTTATCTATTGTATATTGAGTTTTTGGAATAATCGGTGTACAATCGTCTCCTTTTAATTTATCAAAAGAAGTTGAATATCTTGACGATTGAAATAGGATCTTCAGATCTGTTATCAGATCTTGAAGAATATGACCTTTGAAGACTATTTGATGTCGATCCTTCAAAAATTATCTTGACATGTCCATTCGGAAAGGAAATGATTTGATTTGGAATTGTACGAACATAAACAGAAACAGGATTTTTAAAATCTCATTCAATCCTCTAGATTGAAGATTCTATGGTATCTTTTTTGGAATCATGGTATTAGAATAAAGATGATTGACCTCCATTAGAAGGCTCTCTTCTTTAGGAGATGAACGAAGAGCCCGAATATTGAGTTGAGTGTTCATAAGCTTATAATATATACGATATATTACAGCAAATACTTTGGAACGATCGTCAAAATTGAGATTTTTTGTTTGAATTTTAAGTATAAGGGCATTGAGAATAGCTTCGTCATTGATATTGATAATAAATAACAGCAAATTCATTATTATCTGTTTTAGAATCAAATCTTGCAAGCGATGTATATATATTTTACTTTTTGAAGAAAAGGGTAAATCTCAAGAGAGATATAATGGAGATTCTATTATTGAATGGAATCTCGACGGACTTTCTGAATATCAAATTATTTAGCTTCTTGAAAAAAATGGGCATATGTGTTAATGCATATATGACTAATGGAGCTAGTAATCTTGAATCTACAAACAATATTATTCTTAGTTTTTCTGGTCAACTCAAAAATTGGTGGTTTAATTATCTTACTCAACAAAATTGGAATCAGGTTGCTGACTCTACAAAACCTGATGGTACAAATAATAGTTTTCAAAGTTTGGTTTATAGTATTATCAAACATTTTATCGGAATTCCTACCAATATTCAAGAAAGATATTCTCAAATTCTTATGAACCTCAATTATCCTACTTTACAAGATTTTCTGTGGTATAAAGATACGTTTCTTACTCGTGTCTTACTTCGAAGTGATTGTGAACAATCTTACTGGGAAGAAAGGTTTCTTTTTGGACTTCCAAAACTTTTTGCTGAAAAAGTTAGAAATGCTATCAAAAGAGAAAATGATAATACTATTCCTTATGATAATCTTACTTATGGAGAATTAATCAGTTTCATCAATCGAGAAGAATTAGCTCTTTGTAATGATCTCAAACTCAAAGCTAAATTGAAATAAAAAAGATCCGATAGTCGTAAAGAACTTAGACTGTTCTGTGAACAATATGGATTTGAGAAAATCATTCCTCCTTCAAGATCAAAAAGGAAAAATGTTTCTTCTCATTTCAAGAAAAGATCTTCTCAAAATTATTTTAACAAGAGAAATAATTCTCAAAATTTTTCTCCAAAAAACATTTCAAAGAGAAAGTTTTCAAAGAAAAAAACCTCAAACGTTACATGTTGGAAATGTAACAAATTTGGTCATTATTCAAACAAATGTCCTTCTTCAATGTGATGAAGATACTAAGTTTGAACTTCTTAATCTTATCAATTCTGATTCCGACTCTTCAAATTCTGAATTAGAACAAGTTTTTCAAAATCAGGAAGATTCTGATTTTGAAAATAGGTCAAATTCATCCTCATCTTTATGTCAAAGTAAAGAAGTTTGTGGTTGTAAAACCATAAATATTCTTACTAAAGAAGAAGAACTTATCAATAAAATTTTTGATCAAATTCCTGATAGAAAATTGAAAAATAAGTTCAAAACTCTTCTTCCTTCATCTTTTGTTCCTGAGTTTTTTAATAATCAAGATATTATGAAAAGATTTCAAGATGAAAAATCTTCAAAAGTTTCTAGTAATGATTTAAGATCAGAAATCAATACTATGAAGTCTCAAATTTCCAATATGGAAAAACAAATGCAAGATGTTAAGATGGAAGTTGTTCATCTTAAAATTAAAGATTTTGAAAATTTATGCTCATCATCTGATGATGATACTTCTCATGCTTTTCATCCAAATTTTGATTCAAAATCTCATCATTCTGATTCCAGTTCTAAAAGTTCTCATTCTAAAAAATCCCATCATTTTCAAACCGAAGAAGAAAAAGTTAATGTTATTAATCGAATTCAACTTCAAAAATAGTATTGCAATATGACTATTGTTGTCAACAAGGAATTTAAACCCCATACTAGAGTCTTAATTGATTCTGGTGCTTAAAATTGTATTAGGGAATGGCTTATCCCTAACAAAATATTTTGAAAAAACTACCGAGCGACTCTACGGAGCCAGTGGTAAAAAACTTAATATTCAGTATAAACTTTCAAAAGCTTATATTTGTAACTCAAATATTCATTTCAAAAATATTTTCTATCTAGTAAAAGATTTGGATGAAGAAGTTCTTCTTGGTACTCCTTTTATTGTTCAAATTTATCCTTTTAAAGCTGATTCAAAAAGATTAACTAGTACAATTTTTGGACAAGAAATTGTCTTTAAATTTACAAATCTTCATTCTTTCAAAGATGTCAATATGATGAAAGAAGCTTCTATTTCAAAAATTGTCAATAATATTAATTTCAAGAAAAATCATATCAGATTTCTAAAAGAAGAAATTAAATTTCAAAGAATTGAAGAACAGTTACAAGAATCTTCAATTATTCAAAAAATTTCAGATTTTCAAAAGCGTATAGAGAAAGAAATATGTTCAACTATTCAAAATGCATTTTGGGACAGTTTCTCTTCCTTATACTTTTGATTTTCATGAATCCAATATTCCTACAAAATTCAGTCATATTCAAATGAATAAATATCTCCTTGATCATTGCATCAAAGAGATTCAAGATCTTCTTGATAAAAAGCTTATAACGCCAAGCAAATCGCCTTGGAACTGTTCAACTTTTTATGTCAATAATTATGTGGAAATTGAACGAGGAGTTCGTTTACTTATCAATTATAAACCTCTCAATTATGCTTTTCAATGGATTCGCTATCCTCTACCTCAAAAGAAAGATTTGTTAAACAGATTATTCAAAACTGTTATCTTCTCAAAATTTGATATGAAGTCAGGATTCTAGCAAATTCAAATTAAAGAAGAAGATAGATATAAAACTGCATTCAACGTTCCTTTTGCTAAATACGAATGGAATGTTATGCATTTTGGTCTAAAAAACGCCCCTTATAAATTTCAAAAAATTATGAATGATATTTTCAATTCATTTCAAAATTTCATTATTGTTTATATTGATGGTGTTTTAATTTTTTCAGAAAGTTTAAAACAACATTTCAAACATTTGCATACATTCATTCATGTTGTAAAACAAAATGGTTTAANTATTATTATCCATTTCAAAATTTCATTATTGTTTACATTAATGATGTTTTAATCTTCTCTGAGAGTTTAGAACATCATTCCAAATATTTGCATACATTCATTTATATTGTAAAACAAAATGGTTTAACTGTTTCAGCTAAGAAAGTTGTTTTATGTCAAACTAAAATAAGGTTCCTTGGTCATACCATTCATGTAGGAACACTTACACCAATTCAAAGAAGTTTAGATTTCACCAACAAATTTCCTGATGAAATCTTTGACAAAAATAGCTTTCAAAGATTTCTTGGTTGTGTTAATTATGTAGGAGACTTTATCAAATAGATAAGAATCCTATGCGTCTCTCTTTTCAAAAGACTGCAAAAGCAACCTGACCTTTGGAGTCACAATATAGAGTAATTGGGCCTCATGGTAGGTCTGGGCTTCTCCCACTTTGCCGCTAGCGCTCCCCCTTTTAATTTTAAATTTGATTTTTTTAATTTTTTAATTTTTTTTCTATTTTAACTTTGTTTACCCTCTTTCCCTTAGCAATATGAATTTACCACCAAATTTGCACGCCACATGCACTCACCTAGAACTACATGATGCTTACAAGAAATTTTGGTGTCGAACTATGATGACCTAGACTACAATGAACTACATGAAATTTTTTAGAACGATTACTTGTGTAACTAAGGAATCGACTCTAGATTCGACATATACTAATAACATCTGAAAATTATTATTTTTAAATGAAAATGCGTTTATACTCTAAATGAAATATCATTACAAGTAATGCAAATAAAACAAGTAAAAGGATAAGGGATGTGTTGCCTTCCATCAAGTGCTCGATTTATAGTATCTAGCCCGACCTTTTTTTAAGCCGCTAACGTTATCTGAGTAAAGACATTTGTTGATGTCAAAATCTACAAAAACTTTTTAATCGATATATTTTTAACTTGATATTTCATTTTATTCTTTCCTCATATCATCAATAATTTATATCAAGTAAATAATATAATATAAAGGGATTGGTTGAGATTTCCCACCCTATCTCTTACTGATTTATGTATATGTGATAAGATATGAGATAAGATAGCCCCACTTGGCTATTATTAGCAATAATTCATTTGTTCATAAGAAATATGTATATATTTTGTATGGTGTTATCTTGATTTGTGAGTCTGAGAATAAAAAATCTGAATGATTTTGGTCCTGTTCTAAGTTCTAGCTATACGACTAACTTTTAATTCACTTTCAAAATTATTATTATTATTTTTTTATATATAATTGTTCAGTTGAATCAAAACTTATATGAATTTATATAAAATAATATGTATATAGTTAGAATGATTAACTCTTTCGTGCTATTTCAGAAAAAAATTAAAATAAAACTCTTTTGTAGCATGAAACATAAAGCATAATAGCAAAATAAGAAATTTATATAACAGTTTACACTTCACAATTTTTTTTCCTTAAACATAAAAGAACCAAAACAGAACCGGTTAAGGTTCTATTTAATTCCTTTTTCTTTTTTTTTTTGCAATGGAACCCATGATTCCATTTTTACAAATTACAATGGAACCAGTTCGGTCTGGTTCTCAGGAAACTCAGACCAAACTAGTCGTGACCAAAATAGTCGTGACAATCCCTAATGGTGTTAGATATGACTAGACAATACAAAATTTCAATTTCTTGATATTTTTCTGGTGCTTGTTTGGGTTTCATTATAACAACTTCCTAAAAATAAAGATTAAAATGAAATGTTAAATTTAGCTACACACTTTGTAGAAACCATAACTACTACCCACTTCTTCTTCACTCATTTCTATCACATAATTTCAGTAACTTGAAACGAAACCAAAACAAGCACTTAATATTATCAAATACTCTACTATTCACAATTTTGTCTAACAGCTTATAATGATTCTATAAATAGCCAATATTTGCAAGGTATCCAGTCATAAAAACAAGAAAACTTCTAATTGAGCGAGGCAAAATGAAATCACTATTTGCTGTAGTTGGGCTCTTCTCGCTTGTCCTGGTAAGCACAAAAGCATTCCTTAGTTCATTGAAAATTCCACAATGTTCCTATACATACATTTCTTTTTTATGTACTAAAATCTTCAAAGAAATTTGTAGCTTTTCTAATTTAGTACCAATAGATATCAAACAATTTTTCGATTTCATTCTTTCTTTACTGTTAATAGATGAAGCCGTTTTGTTGTTAATCTACATTGCTTATCACCTTCCTTGATAATTAAACGTTCGAATCTTTTTTCTGCAGCTTGCAGACACTGTACACGCAAGAAAAGATCCTGCAGAGTACTGGCATGGTATTATGAAAGATCAGCCAATACCAGAAGCCATCCAAGGCCTTCTCGATGTGGGCTCAGTTAAAAAGAGTGACTGTCACACGTCGACTGAGGCAAGATCTAACGATCTTACCCACAAGCAAGAGAAGGGTTTTGCACAAGAATTTGAACCAATACCTAATCTATCAGTCTACCATGATGATGCTAAGCTAAAAGAAGTGAAATCTTTTGAAAATGACTTTGAGCCGAGGCCTAATGTTTCAGCCCACAATGATGATATTGGTGAGAAGGGACAGAAATTTGCTGAAGATTTTGAACCTAGGCCAAATATTGAAAGTTGAAACACAATTTTATTTGGTGATAAACATCTACGATGTAGAATCATTAATGTTATGTGTGCGCGCGCATTTCCTATGGTGTGTAAGTGTATGAAAATCTTGTCTTTGAGGAGGGATCAAATAAGTGTATTATGGTGTGTGAATAAAATTCTATTGTATCTATGTTTGTAATTGCCTCATGAGAAACGCCACCTGTAAATGCTGTTTTAAGAGACAGGGTTATAGAATGTTGAGTTGGCAAGATTTCATTGCCTGGTTAGATAAAAAAATAGTTAAACTAGCCAATGAAATCTTGCCGCTCAGCACCTGTAAACCCATCTATTAAAAAAATGTGTACAAATACCATTTTTCTTTCCTCATTATGTGCCTGGTAAAATGTCTCAGAGTTGAATAATACTATTTGTAAAATGATTGTTGACAATCATTGTATTGTCAAGATCTGCTATTTGATTGATTTAAAAACAGTTTTAAAAATAGATGGTGTAGATTTTGCCAACTCATGATTGTCAACAAAAGTTATCAACTATAGTTATACATATAACATGGTTCCTTAGAGTTCATGTCTGGTATGCTACTTTAAACATCATTAGACTCTATATTCGACAAGGTTTTAACTTTTTTTTTTTAACACTCTTCGGCATTGTCCACTTCTCATTGCTAAATATCCTCTGAATGTTTTTCAACACTCAAATATGCGTACTATTTCCAAGAGTTGCCACTTTTGAGCCCCAAGTGTCATACTCCCTTTTTATAGACCTTGCCATTGTTTGGTATTGATTAATATTTAGCGCCTGTTTGTTTCCGCTTAAAAGTAGAATTCCTACCATTGCCCATGGAATTGAGCTGCAATGTTTGACTAGGTTCTCTCATAGTGGGCCCCAAGTTTTGAAAAAATACGGTAAAAAAAAATGATTTTTTTGTTAAAAGAATCAGAAACAGACAGGCCCTTAGATTTTAATATAAATCAAAATTAATAATTAATTTTAATCACATAATGAGTTCCGTAACTTTTTAGTTACACATTTCATCAACTTTTATCAAAATTTAAAAATATAGCCTCTGTTTGGTATCCATTCTTTTTTTTCATTCTCATTATTCTACTAATTTTCAACCACACATTCATCAATAAAATAATATTTTCCATCACATCAATAACTTTTCCTTCATTTTCAACCACAAAAAGGTGTGATTTGACACAAAGAATGCATTTTTTTCTAGAATAATGGTTACCAAACGGTGCCTATAATTTTAATTCTTACCAAAGAGGGGCATTATAAACACACACATAGAGATAAATAATTTCGTAACCTAACAACACGTGTAAGTTTGCATTTATTTTTGACTAATTAAATTTGAAAACAAAATTGAAAGAGTAAAGACAGTTTCACACCTACTACATATTTTGATGTTCATCCGTGACATTCATAATATACACCAAACATACAATAAACTATACCTCATTTACAACAAGATTACAAAAGTTATATATACATTACAAGATCCTAAAACATAGTTAAAGAGGTTGTACTGACCAAAACAACATCCCTAAAGTAACCCATGAGGTCGTCATCCAGATACGTTGATCATCGAAATCCTATAAGAGTTTCAACAACCCATCAAGTCATCTATGGGGCTCTAAGCTCTCATGCGTACGTACAATGCAAGAATTACATAAGAAAATGTCTAACAATTAAAAATCATGCATGTTATAAGTATGAATGTAGAATATCGTGTTATTTCCTTCCAAAAATATCATGCGAGAAATGTATCATATTCATTAAAATATACTCGAAAGCATTTCATTAGAATCCTTTTTTTTTTTTTTTTTTTCCATTTTGCCATTGATCCACCCTCTATGCACGGGATAAAGCTATGCATAATATCAATATCAATAATCAATAATCATATTGCCAATATAATTTTGACATGGTTAAGTGGACCATCTTCTTGTGATCACCACATACATATCACTTAAATTTCCTCATGATCACCTAACATGTATCCTACCCATGGTGCCAGTATTCATAATATCACAAATGCACACTGAAGTGAATCATGCTCCCTTGGCCATTAAATATAGACATTTGGTTTCTAATGTGATCACCTTAGAAGTCTCCTACTCGTGATGCCAAGAAATATAATGTCTCGTTCCTCGATGCACTAGTTGTGATCAATACAAACTCTCATGATGTAAATCCATTTCGCCAACAATGTCGTGTAAATGTCCATGAATGGAATAATCAATCATTGTGTCTGGCATAAAGATACGTAATAAATTCATTATCAAATTATATAAACATCACGACAATGATCAACAAAATACTTCAACACATGATATGTTCTTGCATTGTAGTTGTAAATGGATTTTCGTTACCTTTCACGATTTATGTCGTATTTTAGGTGAGTTGTGTCTTTGTCCCCAATCTTAGACTAATATCTTCCAAAATCCAGAGCCTGCTCGAACATAAAGCAACTTATGTGAAAGCCTAAGGCCCCGAAATTTTGAAAATTTTACTTTTCTTAACTACTGAATAATTTATTAAAGAAGAAGCTCATAAATAAAATTCATTCCAACCCAACACTTAAAGGCAGTACCCTAGGTCCGACAGCAGACTTTCTCTTCTTTAATTTTTTCCCCCAATTATTCTTGTTGAAATTTTAAAGACTTAGACCATCGCCAATTGTCTACACTATAATCATCTATAATTTGGTGTAACCTCTCCAATGATTACACCAAATTTGGTGTAGACTACTGAAGATCGTTTTACCAAATTTTATTTTAAATTTTTTTATACCAAATTATATTATTAAAAAAATTCGTTAAATTAGAAATTATATTTAATGAACTAAAATAATTAATAAATTTAGAAAAACATTAAAAATATTAAATAATTATTACTTATTAATTGATTCTAATTTAAAAATAAATGTAAATAAAAATAACCATCATATTAAAATAATTATGAATCCGTTAAAATTTATTAATAGTTTAATAATAAAATATTAAGCCCCTGTTTGTTAGGAATTAAAATTCTAGATTTTAATATAAATCAAAGTCAAAAATTAATTTCAATCACATATTTTATGGGTTCAACACCTTTTCAACTACACATCTCATCAATTTCTATTAAAATTTACTAAAAATCTGATTTTAATCTCCATCTAACATGGGCTAAATAAGGACATAGATGAAAGAAATAATTCGTATAAAGTGTGAACAAGGGCAAAATAGGGTTAAATGAAAAACTCTATAATTGGTGCAACACTATTCATTACACTATATTTGGCGTACCATTGGAGGAGAGTTTTCACCAAATTTGATGTTTTACACCAAATATAAGGTAACATTGGAGATGCCCTCAAGGCTGATTAGTGCTCACAATCAGAGCTATAAATCCTTTCTCATTTCAAATTCAAACATAACCTTCTCTTGTTCTTCCAGCAACATGTTATAGCAGATAAGTAAAAATCTTTTTTGTAATGTATTAATTCTTCTAAAAATCTGTTATATTGTTATTTGTTCACTGTTCCCATATAAGCACAGAAAAATGGATTAATTGGGATCTATAAAACATATTTGTGCGCATATAATTGCACGCATAATCTGAATTTTTGTTATATTATATCATGCATTGTTGGTGGTACATCAATTGGTAATTTGTTATCATCACGTGATCATGATTTACTTCTAATAAAAATTCTTGAGAGTATAATGAAATTTTTATTTAATTTGAGATTATTTTAAAATAAAACTGTTTTTTTTTTTTTTATCTTGAGATCTTTTCATGCAGTATCATTCAATGATCCAAATATCCAATTATATATCATTCCAAAATGTTCTTTTTCTTTTCTTTTCTTTTTTTAAATTAATTAATTAATTATTTTTTGCATGTTAGGATTCAACCGATCTGATCATCATTTAGGGAAATCACATGAAGAGTTAGATTTGGAGAAATTCTGGATTACTATTTACTTGTAGCTTGGTCATGTGATTATTTTTAGGTGGTACCTCTCTCTTTTTAATTCCGTGATTGAGTTGTTTGATTTTTATCGAACAAATATGTCTGATTATTAGTGATCATGAATGATGGACCCCACAAGAGAAAATTGGCATTACTAAAGCAGTATAAATAAAGGAAAAAGTACATTTCGTTATAGGTTGAAGTTGCTGTTTCTTCTTCTTCTTTACATCTCTCTCAGAATTGCCGAGAAAAACTTAAAAAGAATAGTGATCTTCTTCTTCTTCTTGATATCTATTTGAACTCATATCCTAACATACGATGAGTGGCATTTTTCAATTATGACAGTATAATTTACTTTGTAAAACTCGTTTTTTTTTTTTTTTTTATGTTTTATAAAGAATTTTTTCCCCTTTTATTAGATTCCTTTTTGTTATTTAAAATTTGTTGAGAAGTGTTTATAATTAAGAAAAAGAGGTGAATAGATAGTTTGATTCAAACCTAAAAAGGAGCTCTTGAATAATTTACCATGAGTAATAAGAGAGATTTAAATGATGAAAGTGAGGAAGGAATTGAACTGAAAACTCTAAATGAATTAGAAGATAAGGAAGTGCCAAGGCAATTAGATTCTTGAGTTCCAAAAATAAGATATGATTTGTTTGAACTAGCAGAAACAAGTAATGATCCTAGAATAAAGACTGAAGCTAATTGTCTACCATTGAGAAATTTTGAATTTTTGTTGGGATAAGTTCACAGTTAATTGTGTTATTAAGAACTTTCGTTTTGTTAGTTTTATTAATTACACTTTTTTGTTTCTCAGATAATGTATAATAAGACATTTGCATTCTTGATCCTTTTTATACTTGGAAATTAATTTCTATTTTTATTTTTTTATTTTTTACTGTATAAATAACATATTAACTACCACTTTATTTTGTACTAAATCCATGTTTGTGATAATCATTGTAATTTTCTAGGACGCTCCATACATGACAACTTGTTATCTATTGTCGATGGTGTTTTGCGATGCCTTTAGCTCTTATAGAAGGCCTTAATTCGCAGTGCAAAGGATTGCAAATATTCAGTTTGTTGTTGTATATTGGGAACATATAGGCTATTCCGATTCTATGAGCATCACTGAAGGAGGAAACTATGAAGCATTGGTGGATCTACGCTTGGAAGATAACTATGACCCATAGGAGATGCTACTCATGGTTGCCTCTGCTGCTGCATGTATTAGGCATTCTGCGAGGAGATGCCCCAAACCGTTATGGGTGTCACCTGTTCTTTAAATATACATTGTGGGCATTTCCAGAAAAGGTAAATATTCGTCTGATATCCTGTGCATTGCATAATCTAATAATAATGTAATTTGGTATTTGTACTGATTGAACGTGCTTTGGAAGGCAATGTCTCTTTAGATGACCTAAACGAGGGAGGGAGATCTGGGCATAGCGCAATGTTTAGCTCTCGTTCTGAATATGATGCAGATTCTTATTTGGATTTGAAAAGGTTTAGAAGGGAAGGATTGTCAAGCCTGGGGATCACTAGCAGTGAGTATGGACTTACAGGCGAGTTCGTTCACTCTGCTGGAGAAACCTGACCTACCCGGAGCCGTTTGCAGAGTCCTTGAGCAACCTCTCACACTATTTCCCAACTAAAGAATTCTTGGGAATATCCATTGAGCAAAAGCTCTCCAAAAAGTCTGATCCAAATTCATGGAATGTTTAGTGCCACGGACTGTACAGTACTATGTAGTCCACTCTAATGCTATGTAACAAAGGTGTCATCATGGGGATTGCCATTCCAAAGCCGATTCCTGTTGCTATAGAGCCAACATGACAAATGTGCACTACATGTGAATTGCATAACATCAAAATGAATAAACATAGAACCATTCAAGAATCAAGAAACACAAACATCCACGTTGAATTTAATAATTAATTCTAATGGTTCTTCATACTTCACGTATCATCATGAGGCATCGTACAGTGAAAAGAGACAAGAAGGATATGAAAAGTCAAATATATAGAACAAGTCCATTAAAATTAAATGTTAAAAATAGGAAGAAAATCATCAAACAATTAGTATCAATACACCTACTGTGGATTCTTGAAAGCACCAAAAAAAAAAAAAAAA
>CAIGRT010173823.1:0-21311 GCA_903798405.1 Fraxinus platypoda | reverse complement strand
TACAAATTTTTACAGGCTAGATCAGGTCGATTAGAGCTGTAGCGGGATGGTGCAGCGGACTGCCAAGGGATTTTGACATACGGAATATTAAATTTTACTGCATTTAAATTCAGTAGTTTGTTTTGTTCAATAACACTAATATTGAATTTATTAGTTGAGAATGTTTAAATATTTTTTTTAAGACACAATTTTATAATTTAAATTTAAATTTATGGATGTTNGGGTGGATTGGAGCTGTAGCGGGATGGTACAGCGGACTGCCTAGAGATTTAGACATACAAAAATATTAAGTTTTATTGCCTTTAAATTTAGTAGTTTATTTTGTTCAATAACATTAATATTGAATTTATTAGTTGAGAATGTTTAAATATTTTTTTAAGACACAATTTTATGATTAAAATTTAAATTTATGGATGTTCCAATATTTTATTTATTAAAGAATTTTATCGTTCCGTATTTTAAGCAAATGAAATTAATTTTTGGTAACACCTCAAGATGTATGAAATTTTGGGACGTTACATAATGAGTGGTCACATCACCAATGACATTACTCGAGCTTAAAAAGTTCAGAATATTAGTATTAAAATAATCGACTTTTTTATTGATTAAAGTTGAAAATAAGTAATTTTATGTAACAGTTACTATGAAAATGGATAATTTACTCAAAATTAATGGGGGAAAAAAAACAATTCATCTAATTATTTTATGCGCAAAATTAATGTTATGCAAACATTAGTTCCAACAACATATTCATAACTATTCTTCATTATCCTCTGTTTGTCTTACAATTTCTCTTTATAAATAATTCAGAAATTTAAACGAAGTTTTTGTAACAATGATTCCCTGAGTACGGGGAATAATTACAGAATTATTACAGGAGCAGCATCCTGTGAATTTGTGTGTGTGTATTTTTTTTCCAACTTTAAATCTGTGTTGTTGATTTCAAATTTCTGTATGAATTCTGTACATTTTTTCTGTACTTGTAGACTGATTCTTTTTGTAACTAATTCCAAAAGTGAATATAACCTTTTATATTCAATACTCCCTCAAGCCTAGTCCAATTAAGTCATTTGTATAGTTGTCTGTCTTAACTAAATGACTGTGTCCCTATTTTATTTAACTAAACATGTTAATAAAAATTGAACTCAAAGTTAATAATTAATTTTATTACATGTGATCTTCAACTTTTATCAGTTTTTCAAACTATACAATTCATCACTTTTATCAAAATCTAGTAAAAATTTTGATTTTTAATAAAACAAAATAGGGACGTATGTATGTATGTATGTATGTATGTATGTATGAGCGCGCGCTTATCTTATGTTAATCACCCGTGACATGTGATATTAATTTATTGGTGGATAAAGAAGATGCACACACGAATTTACTACTAATACTCATCAACACATTCTTTTTCACAATTTTGTGCAGAGTGCAAAATGTCAAAACATATTTTTAGCAGTCTCCTAAAAAGTGCGCTTAGATGCCACCTTAGTGTAGATTTGTCAAACACTCTAACTACATTTTAAGCTGTTTTTACTCATAGCCAAATGGACTAATTGACCATATAAAGGGGATGATTAGGTCTAACTAAGGGTGAATTATCAGAAGCTAGAGGATTTGTCTCATGGCTGTTCTAACCCGCCAATTGGGAGACCGATGGGACATGTTAGGGTGTAAGCCAATGAAATAAAAGATTAGTAAAAGATAAATTTGTTATAGACATAAAATTCTTATTAAGTAGAAATTGAAATTTAATAATCACTCCTGAGATTATAATTTTAGGAAAAGACACTTCTGTATAGAGTGTTAGGGTGTAAGCCAATTACAAGTGACGCACAAATCAAGATCGAACATCATAACAAGACGCAACCTAGGCAATTTTACCCGCACACCTTCTGTATATAAGAGAATCACTTCCCCGTTTTTGAAGACAAGAAGGTTTGGGCCTGATTAGGATCGTAAAAGTTCGTTCTTGTCGCCTAATCACATTTTGTGCTTTTGAAACACTTATTTTAAGGAGTGATCCTTAATATTGATGATAATATACATGAGTAACAATTCTTTTCAATGTGATTTTGCCATTTAGGGATAACAATCATCGAATAAAATTTCATCTTCCTAAATATTTTTCTTACATAGAAGTGAATTTTTTTTTTTTACCATAATGTAAAATTGGTTTCAATTTTTTTTCTATATGAATGGTAAATCAGTAAAAACATATTGAGATCAAATGAAATTTCAGTCAATATGGTAAATATGTCATTTTCAAAGATTCATACTTCATATACAATATGACAACGTTGAAAGTCAATGCTTAATAATCTCATATTGCTCTCACAAAAGCTTTACAAGAAGATTCGTTAGTTTCACTCATATCGAGGCCGTAAAATTTGAAAGTTCATATTATAATACATTGAACTGAACATAACAATTGATAAATATTTGTCGTTAATCATATGCATCATACTAATTTCGAATTTCATAAGGTTTTGCTTCTGTTCTTGTTTTAAAGGCTTTTGATCCGAACTATAAAAACCATCACCTCCAAGGTTCAAATCAAAAATCTAGTTTAAATCCTAATTCGCCAAGAATAGATTTTTCTTGCTTATTCGGTAAAATATTGAGTTTTATATAAATAGATGCCGTAAACTATCTATTATATTTTCTGTCGTTGCATCTTACCTAACGAACATGCTTTTAAATGAACAATTTTAAAAATCCATAAAACTTTATCCACCTTTACTTTGAACAAAAAAATTAACTCAGTAGCCCCTCGAGGCACATCCCAACTGGCAAATGACGGAACTCTTAGTTGCTGGTAGTTCAGAGGTCGCGAGTTCGATTTGTGGGGCTCTTGGAAGGCAAGCTCTCTCCTGGAAGGCAGGATTTATCCTAGAAGGTAGGAGTTCTCCTGAAAGGCAGGGTGCAATACGTGATGACTCGCTCGGCACTTTGGCAGATCAGTAGAGGGGATTCTTGGACCCTGACCAGTTTGAGACACATCCCGCGGTTTACCTGGTCTGCGTCTTGAGGGGCCAAAACGTAGACCCCAAAATTAGTCGTCGAAGGTGGACACCTGGGTATAAAATAAAATAAAATTAACTCAGTATAGTAAAATTTATTTATGGATTGATAGTTTTTCTATTCAAATTAAGTTGGGCAATAGGAAAGGGTCAAACGTGAATCAAGGGTCATATAAACAACCAAAAATAAAAATTGACTGATTTTGGATCCTCTGAACTGGCTGCCGGCCAACCCAAGCAAAGAAAATCCCCAGTAGATACTCGTCAAAATTAATTTGTACTATAAAAACAAATATATATTCAAAAATAATTTTTTAAAATATATAAGATTAGTTAATCCATAAAGATAGTGATTTGTGCAAAATTTTAATAATCACATTAGTGGGACCCACACTAATGTGAGTGTGTTATAAGTGTTGTCAACCACTAATGATTGTACACCTAGAATTGTTCAACAATGATAGTCTATAAGTTTGACGAGTTCAGGTTTCTACGGACAATAATTTGAAGGCACGTGAGTTGAATCGTATGGCACCATTGAGGTAAATTGGATGAGTTGAGCTTTGTTCGACGATAATTTAAAGGGTAAATGAGAGTAGGGCTGGGTATGGTCCGATTCTCTTTAAAATCGAAAATTTCGGGTGTTTAGTAAATGGAATCATCAGGTCTAAATTTAATTATGAAACCGTTCGAGTTCGAGTTCGAGTTCGATTCCATTCGATTCGATTCAGTTCTATTCGGTTTTGAGGTTTCGTACAATAATTAATTTTTTTTTTATATTACAACAACGCTACATTAATTCGATTATGACATATTCAATTTTAACTCTTACAAAATAATATAGTCCAACCTCGTGACATTTTTGCACCTCTCTTTGAGTAAAAAATAGGTCAATTTCATTAAGTTGGGTTTGGTTGGAAATTAGAAATAGTAAAATCATATTTTAGATTTTGACTAAATTAATTAGTTAGCAATTTATTAAAAAAAAAATTGACTTATTTAAGATAAAAAATTTAAAAAAATTAGGAAATTTCGGTTCTTATTCAATTTTTCGGTTATGGGCCTAGAACCGATAATCGAACTAAACCCGTCGATTCTCGATTCAGATACCCGTTCGGGTATTTAATTTAAGAAGAATCGCTCGGTTCGGTTCGGTTCGATTCGATTCTATTCGGGTCCGATTTTTGAGAAGTTTTGAGAGTATTTTGTCTGTTTAATTTTTATTATTATTATTATTATTTTTTTTTTTGGAGAATTCATAAAATTATTCTACAAGAAATATAAGAAAAAAAGGAAACCTACCAAGTCCTCAATTACATTGCATTACTTACTCATTATAGTTTAAAGCAGCATATTGATGATTATGATATTTCGACAACAATGCAATCAATAACATGTATTACCTTTCAAAAATACTTTAAAAAATTGTGGCATTTCATTATCAATACAAGTTGTTGGTTTGTGGTATGAGAAAGTGTCAAATTAATAGGCCATACATCTAAATCCAATAGGTGATGTAGACACTATACCAATAGATTTGTTTAACAAGTTATTGTGACTTGCAAAAGTTTACTTCCAAGATATATGCACATAAAATACAAAATAAGAGTCAACAACTAACTTCTTTGATTTATTTATTATCAAAAAAGAAAATATTAATTTTTTTTCTCAATAATTTCAGATTAATGTAATTTTTTTAAAAAAAATTGTTACTATACTGAATTTAATGAAGATTTATGACAATTTCGATATACCCTCATATTCTATCGAAATTGCATACTTTTATAAACAATAGTCTCTTGAAATCTTCGTAAAATATGTCTCGATCGTATAATCAATTGCTTTTTTCTCATTCAAAAAAATAAAGAACTCATTTTTTATTTTATTTTTTGGTATTTATCTCATGCCTAGCTCCTTTATTCAACTCTTTCATAGCTTTGCTCATAATGATTGTTCTAAAAAGATCGTGTAGGCACCGCGCGCTAAGCATTGCCTAAACTTGAAATTCAGGCAAAACGTCTCGCTTTTCGTCTTTGATTTTTTTTTTCCCAAATTCCTAATCGGCTAAGTTTTTTTTCCTCTATCTCGTCTTTTCTAGATGTACTTTATTGGTTTTTTCCCCCTTTTTTTAAAGTCTTTTATTTGACTTTAACTTATTAAATTTTTTTTTATTTAAAAAAAAAACTTTTCATTGGACTTGAATTTCAAGTTTTTAAAAGATTTTATCTGTACAAAAATTAAAAACAACATTATCTAAATGGTTAAATAAGATTTAAGTTATGATGCTATTTACATTATATAATTATGATCTTGAAACTCGTTATTTTGTTGCAAACTCCAAAAATATTTATGAAATTCCTATAAATCTATTCAGTAGGACTTATTTAATTGAAAATTGAAACCATGAAAAATATTCTAATTTTTACATTTCGTAAACTTGAAAAATTATATAATTGATCAATGGTAGAAATTATTAAATAAATATAGTATTTTTTTAAATTTTAGATATTTGATATGTATTATTTTAATGATTAAATGATTTTTCAAATGATTAAAATTTTAAAATAATATTAAAAATTAAAAAAATGTTTTTTTACACATAAACCTCGTCTAGACTCGTAAAGCTTGAAACTTCGCATACATGTCTAGTCACACTGTATACTTTTTAGAACATTGCTTATAATTAATGCTTGAAAAACAGAAGTCTTTCCAAATAAAGAATATGGTCCACGAAGAAAAGGTGAGATAATACAGATCTGCGTTACTTTCATTTTGTTAGGAAATATTTTATTTTATTTTTACTTTATCTTATCGATTTTATTTTGACTACCCAATTTTTTGCTTGGTTCGTTTCATGTACATTTTGTTATTTTAACAACTCAATACTTATATATCTAATCACTAAGTCTACTCTAAATCACAATATCCAAAAGAAAGAAATGAATGAAGTGAAGGAAGCTTGAAAAAGAAAAATGAAAAAAGAAAAGAGGAGGAAAAAAAAAAGAAGAAAAATGAAAAAAGAAAAGCAAAGCAAAAATCCATGAAACATAGGAAAATGGAAAATTGAATGACGCAAACTTTAACAGCAACACAACGACGTGCGGTGCGAATGTGTGCGGTACTGCTGCCTGCATCGTCAGAATTTGAGATGACTCCTTACTTCACCCGCTCTCTCTCCTCTTTCACAAATTTCTTAAAATGACCCATTGATATGTAGTTCTTCCGGTTCTCTCTCAAAATCATTTAATCAGTCGAAATTACTGGGTTTTTATTTTTGTTTTGGTTAACAATCTTTCAGTTTGATTTTGATAGGCTGTCGGTAAGTTTCTAATAAAGTGTTTTACTTTTTTAGTTTGCTGGATAGTTTACTTTGTTAGTTTTCTTTCTTTTGTCTTTTAATGATGTTAATTTTTCTGTTTTTGAGTGATTAGGGTAGAAGATGGATATGGAAAATAAAATTATGGGTCTTTATTTGTTCTTAGTTTATTTATGTATAAATTTAATTTTCTGAAAAGAAGGGAATAATAAACTCAGCTGGGACTTGGGTCACATTTTCACCCCCTGAATTTGAAGAAATCATAATTTTGAATTTTGATAATGAGAAATTTTTGCTTATGATCGTTATATAATATAGTTGTATATTAAAATTCTTGTTTAAGCTTGAATTTTGATGGAGTAACAGGCAAATTTTGAAAATGTTATTGTTTCCTAAACTGAAACTGAAAATGAAATGTTTCTTGAGGCATGCAGTAGAAACTTTGGCTAGAGGAAAGCCCATTTTTTGGCGTATTTTTTGTAAATGGCTACAAAATCCATGTTTTGCAGCCAGGGCTCCACTTAGGTTAACAAAGATGTAAGGGGCTGGGCAGTATTAGAATTTTTGTAATTTTTTCTTGTTAGAAGGAAGTGTGAGCTTTCTTTAATCTTGGGGTAGACGCCTCATGATCTCCAATTGGAATTTGGGTCAGAATGGAGCTCTTGATTTGTTCTGTTGGTTTTTGTTTAATGGTACATATAATTGTCAAATTCATGCAATTTTCAATCTAGCTTGGAAATTTTTTCCATCTAATATGAATTCAAAGTATAAACTTGTTCCACCCCATATGGAAATATTGGTCAAATCAGATTCAATTGTCAGTTGCCCCTTTCGGAAATAGGATTGATAGCAATTGATTAGTATCCATCAAATTTATTTTTGTAACGATTAACTACATGGTTCTATAGAATTTCATTTTGTTCTACTCTATGGTTTGTGACTTCTTCAAGCAACGTGCTTTAAAACAATTCCATTCTGGAAACATTAGGAAAAATGGCTGGACAAGTTGTTTCCAAACGACCAACATCATTATTTGAGTTCGAGCTTGTTGAAGGTGATTCTGGTGACAGTAGTACTATCATAGCATCATCTAATCAGATCAACCCACGGATTGACCCTGCAACAATTAAATTGAGGCACAGAATTGGAAGAGGGCCTTTTGGTGATGTTTGGCTTGCAACTCATCATAGCAATACTGAAGACTACGAGGAGTATCATGAAGTGGCCATTAAAATGTTACATCCTGTAAAAGAAGATAACATTAGAGATGTCTTGAATAAGTTGGATAATTTGCTTTCCAGGTGTCGAGGGTTAGAAAACATTTGTTGGCTGCATGGACTTTCCATTATTAGTAAGAAAGTGAGTTCTCTGTTCAAAGTCTTGTTTTTAATTTTCAAAACTTTACTAGGTTTCCATTTGTCTCAAGGGAAAGAGATGCAATAACTGCTCTATGTTTGTTTCCTTCTAGATTTGCATTGTTATGAAATTTTATGAGGGCTCGGTTGGTGACAAAATGGCTCGATACAAAGGGGGGAAATTGCCACTGAGTGATATTTTGAGGTGATTTTTGCTCATCTCATATCGTTGGACTCTACTCTAGTACAAAAAAATTATTGCATTAGAAGCACACAATCTTCATGTTTTTAGTTATGGTTGTCTACAGGTACGGAGCAGATCTGGCTCAAGGAATAATGGACTTTCATGCAAAAGACATCCTTATTCTCAACCTTAAACCTTTTAATTTCCTTTTGAACGAGAATGACAGGGCAATTCTGGGGGACATTGGAACTCCTTATGTGCTTCTTGGGGTTTCATTAACAAATACAGAGATGACTCGAAGACTTGGTACTCCAAACTACATGGCTCCAGAACAATGGGAACCAGAAATAAGAGGTCCAATATCGTTCGAGACTGATTCATGGGGATTTGGTTGCAGCATTGTGGAGATGTTGACTGGCATTCTTCCTTGGAGTGGTAAATCAGTCAATGAAATGCATAATCTGGTTGTAAAGAAACAAGAAAAGCCACATATTCCTAATGGCCTCCCTCCAGCCGTAGAAAATGTCATTATTGGTTGTTTTGAGTATGACTTCAGGAGTCGCCCTCTAATGGCAGACATATTACGTGCATTTAAGAGGTATTGGTTTTATTTATTATATTTTTTTGTTGACAAAAAAGTTTTTACTGAGTTTGTGAAGAGGGGGATCTAAAGCACTTGCACTCAATGCCATGTGGGAACATTTTGGTAAAACTTTTTAAAGCACGCACAGGTTACTAAAGGTGGTTCTCCACTAGGATCTTTTGATTTCATGTGCAAATACTAGTGGCATTCCCCTTGAGCAATATGCTGCATCTGCCTCGTGGGTTCAAATGACAAGGTTTTTGCACCTACCTTGTGGTGTCTCGAATTATATTGATTCTCTCCATGTAATTATTAGATAATGTTTTATTGAATGCAGCATGTATACAATGATGGAAATGATGATCCACTCTGAATTTGTTTATTTATCCAAATTAAAGATTTCGCTGGAAATTATTTAGAAATGATGCGTATAATCTATTGATCACAAGGCATACAATTGCAATTTCTTATTAGGAGCACACTTGTTCTGCTTGTGCAGTGAGTTCTTGATACTGGAGAGGATTAGCATTCTTTTGGAAGCGTATTCAGGCTTCAAGAGGCGATGCCTTTACTTTTAGCTGACTTTTACTATTACTACGTTTGCAGTTCACAAAATGCAGTTTACCAGGATGGAGGCTGGATGGGACTTGGAAGCAGAATGATTAGGGAGAAACCAGGTGGTAGTGGTTATACCGAGTGGTTCCTTGCAAAGGACCATCTCCAAGTAGGCGACATGGTGCGATCTAGGAAATCACCGGACTCTTGCAACCTAGAAAACATGGGTGTCCCGGAGGGGGCTGTAGTTGGTCTGGAACGTGACACTGATCAGGATGGATTTGTGTTAGTGAGGATACATGGAATTCACGACCCGATAAGAGTTCATGTTTCTACATTAGAGCGTGTCACGTTTGGATTGGCTGCGGGAGATTGGGTTCATCTGAAGAAAGAAGACAGAAAGCATTCGCCTGTGGGTGTTCTTCATTCGATTACCCGTGATGGAAGTGTGGCTGTTGCATTTATAGGACTGGAGACTCTTTGGAAGGGCAACTACTCAGAGTTCCAGATGGCAAAACCTTACTGTGTAGGGCAGTTCATTAGGCTGAAATCAAACGTCTTTAGCCCTCGATTTGAATGGCCCCGACGAAAAAGAGGTGGTGAGTGGGCAACTGGAAGAATTTGTCAGGTGCTGCCAAACGGCTGCCTTGTTGTCAAGTTCCCAGGCAGATTAATATTTGGCGATGAAAACAGCAGCTTCTTGGCTGATCCAGCTGAAGTGGAACTAGTATCGTTTGACACTTGCCCCGGAATGGTGAATAAGTATCTACATCTCGAGGATTTTCATTGGGCCGTCAGGCCACTATCAATCGCATTGAGCCTATTTACGTCTACGAAGTTTGGCCTTTTCATTGGGAGGAAAATTGGGAGATCAAAGAATAGAAAGGGACTGAATCATGACATCCAAAATGGTCAAAATGCAGATGGCTCGACTGCTGGCAACACTGCATGGCGTCCTCCAAAAGTGGGAAATATTTTCAGATAAGGTGTCTACCCACAGGTAATTCGACTTGTGTATGCTTGTAAACTTACTGTTAGTCATGCTAAAGATCATCAAGAAACTTCTCTCAAGTTGGGAAAGCTGCACTCTCTTATCTAGTGATCTTTTCTGGTGCTGAAGTCAGGGTACTGGGAATTTGTTACTGTAATAGATGGTTCTTTATTTTATGAATCTGCTGTGTAATTTCTGCAGTTTGTTTTCTGTTAGGTCATATTTTCTTGGCTTTATGTCACATTTATTGAATATATGTATATATCATATCATCATGGAAACAGCAGTTAGTTATTGTAACTATTCTGTAGCTTTATAACACTATGAATTTTCTTTAAACCGAGCTATGTACCTGTTCGCCTTGTTCCACCAAGAATCGTCTTTTGATAACCTCTCTTATACATTATTGAAAGCATATAATCATAATGTTTGCAAACATTTTTGACAACAGCCAACTTAGCTTTTATTATTGAAGTCGCAGATTCTTTTTAGTCATCTTGTTTGATTGAAGAAAATAATTTAAGAAAGCAAGGAAAATGCTTTATTTACAAACAGCGTCGTGCTTAAAAGAATTTTGAAATTTATTTTTCTAAACAAATGTGATCTAGTCTACACAAACACGTTGTGTCAATTTACACGACTGAGTTTGTGCTTCTTGTTTCAAAAACTTGGTCCAAGATTAATTCAAAACTAATACAAGACATGAAATGAGTAGAAGCACTTATTATGCTCCTCTAGGTCTCAAAAGAAATATTGACATGAACTGGTTTCAATATTTAGAGCCATGCTACGTGTACAATCGAGGTTGACAACCTCGGTTGACAACCACTCACATGGAAGGGGTCCACTTTCTCTTTTTTGAATTTTTTAAACATGTGGACCCCCCACACATGTGAGGTGTACAAGTAGAATTTTCCATGAGAAAAATGTCTATTTGATTTAAGTTTCACTACTCTATTGATAAGTGTGTTTTATCATGTGAGAGGTTGTCAATCTCGGTTGTACAAGTAGAATTTTCCCAATATTTAAGATACACTACTTCATCTGGTCAAATGCAATTCAATAATTGACAGCCACGCGTACAATGTTCTGCCTCTTCTAACTTCATTCAAATATGTCATCCTTGCGGATGAAATTTTCACTATATCTATGCAAGTCATGTACCAGATGCAACACACGGTTTCAATCAAAGATGAAAAAATAACTGAGTACTCGGGTTGGCTTCACTTGTACAGAACATAAAACAGAAAAACAGTTTGAAGAATTGTATGCGAGGGACTGTGAAGTAATAGGGAAAAATGTCACACCAGATTACAACTCTCTACAACAAAGATTCATTCTTCATATCAATTTATGGTGATTAAGGGGTGTAGTAACTATAGACCTGCTAGATTTACAAAATTCACTACAATATTATCATTGTGAAACCTCATTTTGTACATTTACATCTGAAGGGGGATCGCAATCACCTTTCTCAAGTGATTTTTTCAATTGAAGAGCATAAAGAATAGTGGAATTCACCTGTTTTCTCAATACACCATTATCGACTAAGAAGGTTGTCAACATCCTCCTCAGCTCCTCGTCCACTGAGCTCGTGCTATCATCCAGATTAGCATCTCTATTAATAGTTGAACACGAGTAATCTGCATTCTCAGTTAAATGCTGCGCCTAAAGAATTTTCAAAGCAAGGTAAGCAACTTGTGCTGGAGAGACATATCCCAAAAAAAAAAAAAAAAAAAATTCAAATAGCACTTAATGCATGTTTTGTAAGGAGTATTAGAATGTACAGGACAATGCATATAGAAATTTAAACTTTCTTGTCTATTAGTGTCCAATGTTATCTAATCCATCTTAACAAACATGTCATTATTATCTTTGGAGGCTGCCGAAACAGAATACTAAATCCAACCCCCACCTTTTAATAGTAGATATAGAATTTATCCCAGAGGAGTATTCAACTCATTCGTGAACAAGAGGGATGATAACAATCCACATAGGGATGGCAATGGTGCGGGGATAGGGGTGGGCCACCCTGTCCCCACCCTGATTTATATACTTTATTTTATTTTTTATCTTTTACTTTATATTCTCGGCTATTTTGGGAGTTGGGCCAAGGTAATCAGTTCGGATTTGAGCATAAAAAAGTGGCGCTAGAGTGAATTTAAACAAAATTCGACAATTGGGGTCCCCATCACCGACCAGTTGCCCTGTCAGGCGGGGCACCACAGGGCTCGAGTTTGGCGGTTCAAATTGCTATCCCTAGATCCACAATAGAGGGACACTGGAGCAACCAATCTAAATCTGGGAGAACTATACACAATCTATACACAATGTTAATTGTATCAACTAGTGAAAAACCAGAATAGTTATCAGGAAATTATATTTTGCATTTCTGCTTTCAGTTTAACAGTTTTGCCCTTCCCTTCAGAAGTTTTGGCATTTCTTTTACGCCAAATGCAACAAAGAGTCAAAATTCCAAGATCCATAATTCCTGTTCTCTTAACCAAATAAATAATTTTTTTTTCCAACGATACACAAAGAAAATATGAGGCATTTTAATCTTAATGATATTTTAAGGTGAAAGTGTGAGATTGTGCAATAGCACTAACATAAATAATAGAAGAATTAACAGTTCAAGATTCCAGGAGTACCTCTTCAATCAGAAGGCCAATATGATTGTCAGATGTGGCTACAGGATTTAAAGCGTTCGACTCTGATGGAATATCCATGACTAGATTATCTTCTGTTTTATGTATTACGTAATCCTGGCATTCCTGCAGCTGATAGTGAAGAATCTTGCACTTGTGTAGCAGCTTCCTCCAAGAGGTTCTTGCTTGCTCAGTTCTCTCTCTCTCTTTTTGAAGGAGTTCCTGAACTTGCACAAGTTTAAAATACAAGATTAGTTTCTCGAATGACATTACACTCATGCATATGTTTCTATGATCCATCCAATAAAACTGAAAAAAGGTAATATCTGCACCTGTGGATATACAGTGAATAGAATTAATACATTAATGAGTCTTTGATTTTCTCGACAGTTTTATCATTTCCCCTCAAAAGAGTTTTCACATTGTAGGCACAATTAACTCATGATTTATTGTAGACGCTTCAAGAAGACTATAAATGAAAGATAAAAAAAAGTGAATAACGGCACAAGAAGCTCAGAGGCAGACAAATATTGCGACTTCAGCAAGTTATAAGATCTTGAACTCTGCAGAATTGTAGTTAGACAGACAAGAAGAAGAATTCCACGCTTTAAAATAAAGCAGCTAAATTATACCTCAGCCTCAGATTTTTCATTAAGCGATTGACTAAGTCGCTGCTTCAATTCTACTTGAGAACTTCTTAGAGATTTAACTTCTTTTACAAGAACTTTAATATCAGCTTTTGACTTCACTTCCAGTTCTTGATGTCTCTTCATCAATTCTTCAAGCTGTTGTTTTGTGGAATCCAAGTCCTGCTGCAATGCATCTTTCTCTGGACTGACAGATGCTTTAGTAGATATCGTATCTAGTTTTTGGCCCTGGAAAGAGTTCCATATTGATCTGAAATCATTCAGACTGAAATAATACTTTAATGATATAAGATGTGTATTAGATAGTGTGTGGAAAAAAGCACATATAGATGACCTGCTGAGAGTTCAACTTCAACCCCATTTCCATTGTTCTCCGCCGAAGTTCTTCCATGTCCCATTGCATTTGGGTGACTCTTTCCCTTTCAATCAAGATAGCTTGTTCAAGATTCTCTTTACTTTTTTGTTTAGTAGTTTCAAGGTCCCCTTCCAAATCCTTCACCTGGAGAGACAGTTAAAAAGCCAGCTTCATATTTAGCTGCAACCATAAGATTATGAGGAATCATGCAAGGGCAGAAAAAGGTTTCGTGTGTAGAGGAAATTGTATTCTCCAAATCAATAAATGGGCTTACATCAATACTGAAAATAATAATTATAAATATTTATGTTAATAGCCATGCCCAAATTTTTTGAGCCAGACCAGACAGTCCGGTCCAGATTTAATAAGAATGGTTACCACTAGGCACCAAATATTTGTCAAATTTGAGAAGTACATCTCTATAATTATTCATACCAAATGGAACAAAATCCGTATACCAAAATCAGTTTGCTTAAAACACAGTCAAACTATAACTAAATTTACCTATTATTGGCTGAAATCCAAGAAATTACCGCCCAAAATATTTCCCAATTTATGTGCTCAGCAACTAAATGTTTAAGCTCAAGACTAAATCTTCACTATACTTGCATATAGCCAACTAATCTCTAAGTCCCGCTGTCTTCCCCTCATGTCGGTCATCTTTCAGGAGCAGAACTGTAGTTAAAGCTCATCCTTGAAGGAAGTGACTTGTATGCATTTAATTTTTCACCAAAGGAAGAGGATAGCACCATTACATTTTTCAGCCCCATACCTTACATCTAGCATTTTCCAGAACTGCAATTTCAATTTGTTTTTCCTATAATTTCTGGACTTCATACCTTACATCCAGCGTTTCCTGAACTGCAATTTTAATTTGTGTTTCCTATACTTTCTTACATTCTGCACTAAAAGCTATCTCATCTTTTCTTTGGACCAAGGTTTAAAAAGACGAAACTAAGTATTGAGACGGTTTTTCTTTATGAGGCGAGGCATAAACCTCGAGGCGGATTGAGGTGTAAGCCTTACAAAAAACAAAAAATCTAAGTAAAAGAATTATAAAATAATACAAAAAAAGCAAAGTTGGAGCATACAGTAAATAGAATATATAGTCATTAGCATATTGAGATATAGTCCACCTAAAGAAAGAAGATGTTTAGCCAAAAAAAAAAAAGCATTACAGAAATTAGAAATCACTTCATTTGCAATGGAAAAAAAGCAGCAGCTTAAACTAAAAAAAATTCCTAATAGTCTGCACTATCATCACTATTACTAGCATCGTTAATAGAATTATCATCATATCTAATTTCCCCATCATCTTCCCCTTCGCTACTTTCAATTTCTACAAAATCATCTTCATATAGCTTTAGAGTTTATGTAAGTGATTTTCATCATATCTAATTTCCCCATCATCTTCCTCTTCGCTACTCTCAATTTCTACAAAATCATCGTTAATGGAATCTGTTCCGTTTTTGGTCCTCTAATATTTTATTGTTTTGTTTGGGCCCAAAATGCCTTTTTAAATGGACCATTTCTTTTTTAAGAAGGGTCCTTTCTGATTTCTTGTCATATAATTGAAAAATCAAATTTTAAATGAGGTGTACGCTTCATGCTCCATGAGGCGCGCGCCTAGAAACGTGAGCCTCATATTTTCAGTCTCAAAAATACCGCCTCGAGGCAAACTACATGAGCCTCACAGTGAGGCGCGCCTCACTACCGCCTTTTTAAACCATGCTTTGGACCATTTCTTTATATTCTTCTAATTCTTTTCTTGGTTAAGATAAAATCTTTTACATGATTAGCTTTGCTTTTCAAGTTTTATACATTCCAGAAAATATATCCATTCTCAACAATAGTCCCAAGCATGAATTTGAAATAACAATGAAAAAAATAGCAGCAAGATAATAGCTATAGTGTTCCACTACCTTTGTTGCGAGATAGTCTTTCACAGCAATTTCTTGATTTAACCGTGATATGAGATCCTCCATGTCAGTTTTGGCAGCGACCAGCCTCCGTTGCATTAACGTAACTACCCTGTTCATTTTCTGGCGCTGATCTATTGGGAGAACCAGTTGTACATCATCTGGAAGCTGAAAATCTGTGTTTCCAAGAGTTCCAATGTTTCTCGAGGCCTCAGCCCCACTGTAAATGTCGATAGGCGCGTACCCATTTGAAATAGAAATTGCTGAATTTGACAATGTGCTGCCCCTTTGAGAACTCCTGTCACTTCCAATACTCTCGCTTGAGACCTTTCGAGTATGAAGACCAACTGTACCATGCTCTTGTTCTGAAAGAAGTTCCAACATATCCCCAGTTTGATGAGAGATTTTAGAAGGACCATCATTGCTATTATTGTTCTCCACATTACTATGAATCTCTTTGGCATACAGTTTATGCTTTGGAAGACCTTCAAGCTGCTCTAAAATAGCCTGTCCCATAGACAAACCCTCATCGATATTCGACATGCCATACTTAACAAACATATCTATTGGACTTGTTAAGTCGTCATCCAGTGATAGATCCTCTGTCCCAATTTCAGAGTTATCCCTTCCAAGGCTTAGTGTTCCAATCTCAGACGTCTCGTAAGCAGTATCACTACCATAATCTGATGTCAGTGCTGAACTACCAGCTACCACAGACAAGCTCGAATTTGGATGAAACTGAAGTGGCGGGACTGTTGTAGTCACTGTAATACTTGAATCTGGACTATTCTGGCCATCTTTTTGGAATGCTGAAAAAGAATCGTAACAAGGAGAATTTAGGACAGGGCAAAATAAAGGTCAATAAATGAAAAAACTCAAGATCAATGTGTTAACTGAAGACAGATGACCAATAATAGTGTGTAGAATGATTTTTAGAGCAAAACATGTACAATGCCAACACACATACATGATCTAGCAGCAGCTTCCAGTTCGAGGAAGGATGCAACTGCAGTACTTCTTGATAAGTCAATGTCTGATAGCAACCTTGCCATCCATTCCTCCAAAGAATTTCGTCTCTGCAACAGAAGTAAGCGTTTGGATAACCTCAAGTGTCAACAAAAATCTGAGAAGCATAAATATGACTGCCAGGTAAACAATCTCTATGCATCAGATGAATTGCAAAATTCTCTAATAGATAAAGAAACAAAACAAGACGAATTGTAGTTCTTATAAGTTAAAATCAAGTGAATAGTCTGAAGGGATCAGATTGCACATCAACATAACCGCCAATGGCCATAATCAAGCTGAGAGTGAGATATTGTATAACTAGAGAAAGTGTTAGATGTGGAGCTCTCCTTATCCATGTTCAGAAAAAGCTTTTCTAAGAGACATTACACCAGAAGCCAATTACAAGGTCTTCAATCTACGAGATATCAAACACATAATGTTAAATAATCTTGTTACCTCTTCCAACATTGCTCTAGTTTTCATTCGCAAGAATCCCTTTGGGGGGGCTGGTGGAAGGCTCTTATGTGGAAATGCTCTTTTAAGCTGTAAGAGAAAGTGCACAATGATATGACACGTCATCAATTTTTTTGGAACTTCCATAATACAATAAGCATGCATGCATAGTCAATTTCTTAACACGTATATCACTTTACGTGTTCCCCCCCCAATATTCTATGAACACTGAGTTAATGAAAAAGATTGGGATACTCACTGCCGCATGCAGCTTCAAGAAATCATTAAATCTTCTTAATACAGTTCTTGTGGTTGTAATCCCTGCCGGTGATTGTATGCCAACCATTACCCTGTAAAACTGCCACTTAAGAATGTTAGATGGAGGAAACTATTTCATAAAGTAAAGTAAAATTGCAAGAAGATAAAAGAAAGGTTTATTGACAATTTAAAGAAGAGAAACAGCTCTTCAGGGATAGGGCCAGGGTCACCCATTTTATAGTCAATAACTATACAAGGAAAAGTCGAAACAATTTTCACCGTCTCATGTAGAAGAGATGCTAGAAAGCATCAACTCATCAAGTTTTTAGTACTTAAATTACTACTGAAATGGACATTCTCAGGAAATCAATGTGCTCACAAGTAACCAGACTCAATCCTATATAAGATTCCTAATTCAGCTCCAACTCTCAAGGCAAATGGAAATCCAAACCAGAGTTTAGCACCGAACAGTATAGAACTCTTTCCAAAAGATCATTTTTCCATTCCAAGAGAATCAAAAGAACTTGATTAACAAATAAAGCCGGGAAACTAACAACAAAGCAGAAGCCCCTTTTAAATTCAGCAAGTAATCCTTCAATTACTCTTGTCATTTACGCGTGCAGCTATTTAGCAGTCCTCACGTCATAAGAATAAAATAACGGTAACAGCACATAGTGATAGACTGCAGAAACAGATTATTGAACCAAGAAGTGAAAATATTATCTCCATCCTGTTCACATGTTGCAATGCGTGCAACAACCACTAGATTATCTCACTTTAAACTAGTAAGGTACGTAAATAGAATCTAAATAAATAGTTCTAAGTGATTCAAGAAAATTGGTTAAACTCTGCTTTTTACTTTGCCAAATTAGAAATAAATATGAATCAATACAGAAATCATAGAGAAAAGAAGTGCAACCTAAGATCAAAACTTCCAGGGGGTCCAACTAAGGTATCAGGCATAAACACTCAAGGAAAAACTCCCATTCTCTAGACCAGAATCATTTACATATAGGGTTCTATACTTGGTGGTAAGAACATGTAGCCAATATGATGAAATATAGTGCCACAAAAACATCCACAACAACATCCAGAAATACAGATATAATGAATCACAGCTCATTCTATAGCGATTGACTCATTTCTATCACGTGTTCCATACTCAGTAATAGGGGCCATAATGCCCAGTGATATAATATGTCAAGTAAGTAGCTAACATATAATGAACCTATCATAGTATAAGAAAAGACATTCAATAAGATCAAGCTCACATGTACTCCCCATGCTTTAATATTGAAACAGTTGGTCGGTTTGATATTCAATTTTTCTTCATTGGTTTGCACTCAGTTGCTGGCAGCTAAGAAGGTTATTACAAGACTTAATTTTCTGTTTAATTACAATTATATTCATAAATAAAAAGAGAAGATGATGCCAGATTGAACTACACAGGATAAAGGGAACTTCGTATATGTTCACTTTCACATGTTCTCCATTTGGACAGAAAACACGGAAGAGCTGATTGATTAGTAATAAAATGAAATCCACAAACACTACTTCATCTTAAACTCTACAAATTAATTCATGTGCAATAAAAATAAGATTTAGCTAGTGAAGCATGTTGCTTAATATTCATAAACATTCGCATTAAATGAACATTTAAATTACCACTATAGGGTCTGAATCTCTCGACTTCGCAAGGACAACCCAGGATGGTACAGTAACACAATAACTCCAACCTGTGCGAGGATCATGAGGCCAAACAGTTTCGCTCCCCGCCTGTGAAGTACGTGTATGATGTCAATACAAATCATAATCTTGATAGGAGTGTCGTTTGGTCACAGGTAAAAGAACCCCAGCAATAAAAATGAGTCAATCATTGAAATAGAGCAATCTAATTTTTAACTCACGAATATTTTATAAAAAATTCATTTAGAGAGTAAGAAGCTACAGATTTAATAAGGATAATGCATCAAAAATTTCGAATAAAACTAAGAAAAATCACTTGAATTTGAAGTAATAATCAGCCCCAATATTTTGGCCTTTCACTTGTTGTCAGGACCCTTTCACTTAAGAAGCTGAGGTCAAGTTCTCAATCAGAATTTCTCGACCCAATTTGCAGTCAAATTCAGAATTTCCAGGTTGAATAGT
Source organism: Fraxinus platypoda (assembly GCA_903798405.1). Classification (NCBI taxonomy): domain Eukaryota; kingdom Viridiplantae; phylum Streptophyta; class Magnoliopsida; order Lamiales; family Oleaceae; genus Fraxinus; species Fraxinus platypoda. The sequence goes on along the minus strand of CAIGRT010173823.1, from coordinate 1,865 downwards.
TAACTCAATTGTCACAAATCACAAATCAGATTAAACTATCACAGAACTGAAGACTGGAAAATTTTCGATTTGAGTTTTCCGCTGTACTTGAAAAAGGATCATACCAAATATTTCACCTGAAGTTGAATTGCTATTGTAGACCAAAAATCATTTTCCAATGTCAATCAGAGGCGTGAAAATCGAGGTTTTACACTCGTCAAGCAAACCTTGAAGATTAAAGAGCTGATCACATAGTATAATATTATCGATCCACACTCTTTGAAATGAAATACAAGTATGTTAACATATCACAAAGTCAAGCAATAAAAGATCAAAATTAGAAATCCAAATACATTGGAAGCCAAAACACATCCCGATAGATCGATCGGCAATCAAATAAAACCCAAATTCATCGGAATTAAAATGGAAAGTTACCAATCAAGTACAAGAATTAATCAAAACACATACCCAGTTACGAGGGGGAGGACTCCAATCCATACCCAAAGGCAGAGGCGAAGTCCCGTCGTGCCTGTGCTTCGGTGCACTCATCTCCCCACCCCTCGATGCTCAACACTTATTCAAAAACTATGTCTTCTTTTAGTGCAGTTATCTAAATCTAAATATAAACTGTATACAATACATATATACGCAAAAATCTTTACAATACACAGTATGATTTTAGAGAGAGAAGTAAGGATGTTGGTGAAGGATCGGTCGGTGAACAGGTAGTGGTGGTGGCGCGCGACTATAAAGGGTCACCTGACCTGACTCGGTGATTTCTGTCTTTACTAAACTACAGTACCTACAGTAGAGATCTTCATTTTCCTCTAAAAGCGTTGGAGATAAATAGCGATTTCTATTCCAATTGCGCCCGGGAGGTGGGGATCACTGGAGGAAACCGGATAGGCAATAGGCACGCTCTAACCCAACTGGTTTAACCACGGCCGAGACCAGATTAGGGATGGCAAAAGGGTCAAGTAGCTCGTCGGATGGCTTATCAAAGCTTGGCCTATGGACGGCTCGAACTCATTTCAGGATGAGCTCGAGCTGAGCAGCTCACGAACGGGCCCACAAGCCTAACGTTTAACGAGGCTTGTAAAAAATATTAACAAAAAAGTCAAAAAAAAATAAAAATAAATCGAGCTCGTGGGCTCGGCTCATGAGCTCACGAGCATGCCTGAATGAGCTTGAGCTCGGCTCGTACTTTGACGAGCTGAGTTCGTGCGTAGATGGGCCAAGCCAGCTGGGCTCGACCAATTGCCACCACTAGATCAGACTAGATTGGGTCCGAACATTAATCGATAATAAGAATTTTAGAAAGAGTTTTGCTGTGTACAACGGGGACCTTGGTGTACAGCCCCCTCACAACGAGGGGGTCAACAATTTTTTTATTTGACGTAGGCCCCCTATTGAGAGGTGACTGTATATAGAGTGTCGATTTCAGTGTACAAATATCGAAACTCTTTTAAAAGTATAATTGAAAATTATTCATCACACAAATAATGAAATTGTTCATATTATTTGAATGTCTTGTTTTTTTTCTTAGTAATAGCATTTTTCAGAGATTGTTTATAAAGATCAGACATTTTTAAATTTAGATACTCAATTTTTTTATGTAACAATTCTCTATTTTGACATTCATTTTGCTTTCCTCAAGGAGTAATGTTATTCATCTACCTATCATTTAATGCCACATTAACGCCACCTAGATTGTGTTTCTAATCCCAGTGGGGATGGGTGACATTACTCTTCCTCAAGAAAGATTTAGCCTTTGTTTGGTAACCATTTTTCCACAAATAATGCATTTTTTGTGTCAAATCAACCTGATTGGCTACAGTAACTTTGAATGATTTCACTGCCATGTGGTTACACTTTCCGGTTTTACC
>CAIGRT010173796.1:0-19803 GCA_903798405.1 Fraxinus platypoda | reverse complement strand
TTGCTTGCACCTAGTAAATATATAATCATGAATAGATGAACAGACAAAATACCATTAATTGAAATAACAAAGAAAACATATAATAAATGTAAATGACGTAGTGAAATGAATCGAAATAATGTTAATTTGTATATGGACAATGAATGAGAGAGGGATGAAAATGAAATAGTAATTGAAGATTTGGAGAAATTATTTATAAATAATTGATACGTAAACTGTTAAATAATGTAATACAAAATGATGTCATTTGTTGTTTTCGATTATGGCTATTTAACGATAAATTTGTAAATGTTTTAGCAAAAGTTATTATATTGTTTATTTATACCCTAATTAAAAAAGAATTTAATTTTTATTGTTTGTTTCCTAGTAGAAGGATTTGTGTTGTATGTATTAGAAGAGTGGTTTCTCGTTTCATACTTGGAATCTGTTGAAGCATTAAGGTTTAATTGTATTAACTGCTTTATATTTGACTTTCTGTTAATAATCCCCTAATTGTTGGTGTGAGTTGTTAGTGCTGATTAGTGTTTGAATTGGTCTAGACCTCTTGCCACGTTTTTTAGGAGTGTTCAACGTGGAGTTTGTTTTCTTTGTAAAAAGGCTTATATAAAGCCACCGTCTATTGAATAATAATACGCTTTTTCTCCCTAACACGCTAAGTTCTTCAGCAGTTTAGTAAGTGACTCAACAGTGGTATCAGAGCCACCATCACAGGGGCCTGATTGAGTGTTTTGAGAAACTGCAGTTTCTTAAGGGAGAAGCAAGAGCTAGAGATCAGAAAAGGAGAGAGAAGTTAGAGAATCATGGCGACGGAGAACAGCAGCTTTGTTCAGCCAGCGATTCCACAGTTCGATGGTCATTACGATCATTGGGCTATGCTTATGAAGAATTTCCTCAGATCGAAGGAGTATTGGGACTTGATAGAGACCGAGATACTTGTAGCAGCAGAAGGGGCAACAGAGGCGCAGCGTAAGACCATTGCAGATCTGAAACTAAAAGATTTAAAGGTCAAGAACTATCTATTCCAAGCTATAGATAGAACTATTATTGAGACCATTCTTAATAAGGAGACTGCCAAGGCCATCTGGGATTCGATGGGACTAAAGTATCAAGGTTCTACGAAGGTGAAACGTGCTCAGCTACAGGCTTTGAGAAGGGAGTTCGAGATTCTTGGCATGACGGAGGGTGAAAAAGTGGATGACTACTTTGCCAACTGTGACTGGTAGCGTTTATTCTACAAAGCACATGGAGAAAAAATGGAGCAGAGTGTGATCATTGAGAAAATCTTGAGATCGATGACTCTCAAGTTCAATTATGTTGTGTGTTCGATAGAAGAGTCCAATGATCTCTCCACCATGACCATAGATGAGCTTCAGAGCAGCCTGTTAGTCCACGAACAGAGGATGCACGGACACAATGAGGAAGAGCATGTTTTAAACATCACCAATTCAGAGAAGGATAGATGAAGAAATGAATACAAAGTTGAAGGGAGAGGAAGAGTCCGTGGAAGTCTTAGAGGAAGAGGTCGAGGCAGGGGTAGGCAACCTTTTAATAAAGCTCTTGTGGAATGCTTCAACCGCCACAAATTAGGTCACTTCCAATATGAATGCCCTAGTTTGGGGAACGGTGCAAACTATGCTGAGTTGGATGAAGACGAGGAGATGCTATTAATGTCTTATGTCAAGATGAACAACTCAACAAGGGAGAATCTATGGTTTTTAGATTCTGGGTACAACAACCACATGTGTGGTACCAAGGATTTTTTCTCAAAACTTGATGAAAGGTTCATGCAGTCTGTGAGGCTTGGAGACAATTCAAAGATGATGGTGATGGGGAGAGGAAATATCAGACTTCAAGTGGGTAGCATGACTCAGGTAATCACCGAAGTTTATTTTGCGCCTGAGTTAAAGAATAATCTCTCGAGCATTGGCCAACTGCAAGAAAAAGGTTTTGCCGTTCTAATTCAAAATAGGATGTGCAACCTTTATCATCCAAGGAGGGGATTAATTATGCAGTCCAGAATGTCAGCAAATAGGATGTTCGTTGTGTTGGCTTCAGTGATGCCCCAAGCCACAACATGCTTTCAAGCTGTGACTGAAGATAACTCGCATTTGTGGCACTGTAGATTTGGACATCTCAGTTTCAAGGGACTGAGAATTCTTATCAACAAGAAAATGGTAAGAGGACTACCAATTCTCAAAGCTCCATCAAAGGTATGTTCTGACTGCATGGTGGGGAAGCAACACCGAGAAGTAATTCCCAAGATGAACCTGTGGAGAGCCTCACAACGTCTTCAATTGGTTCATACCGATATCTGCGGACCCATCAAGTCTGAATCACATAGTCGCAAAAGGTACTTAATCAACTTTATTGATGACTATAGTAGGAAGACCTGGGTTTATTTTTTGTCAGAAAAGTCTGAGGCGTTTAGTATGTTTAAGAAGTTCAAAGCACTCGTTGAAAGGGAAACTGGTAATCTTATTTGCTGTCTACGTACTGATAGAGGTGGAGAATTCACCTCGTTGGAGTTTGATCAGTTTTGCAGTGAAAATGGAATAGCTAGGCAGCTTACTACTGCTTACACACCCCAACAAACCGGGGTGGCAGAGAGGAAAAATCGCACCGTCATGAACATGGTACGTAGCATGCTATCTGAGAAACAGATTCCTAAGGAGTTTTGGCCTGAAGCTGTTAATTGGGCGATACATATATTGAATCGGAGTCCAACCTCAGCTGTGAAGGAGGTAACACCTGAAGAGGCCTGAAGTGGTAACAAACCTATTGTACACTATTTTAGAGTATTTGGATGTGTTGCTCATGTACATATTCCAGACAGTCGAAGATCAAAGTTGGATGATAAGAGTGAGGAATGTGTCTTGTTGGGTATAAGTGAGGAGTCGAAAGCCTATAGGCTATACAATCCAGTTTCAAAGAAAGTGGTAATTAGTAGGGATGTGGTATTTACTGAAGATGAGAAATGGGATTGGGGAAGAAGCACTGATGAGTTGAAAGCTGATGTATTAGAGTGGGGTGATGAGGAAGAAATTAGGAATCAAGAAGATCAAATTGAAGAAGGTGTGAATGCTGAAAATGAGGAAGTAGAAGGAGGAAGAGGTATCAATTCTCCATCTGGTGAATCAAATGAAGAAGGTTCCTTGAGTCCAATTCAAGGGAGGAACAGAAGAGAGTCTTCTTGGATGCAAGATTATGTGTCAGGTGAAGGTTTATCAGATGAAGATGAGATTGAAAATTTGGCGATTTTCACTACTTCTGAAGACCCCGTATCTTTTGAAGAAGCTGTCAAGAGTTTGAAGTGGAGAGAAGCCATGAAATTGGAGATCAAAGCTATCGAAGAGAATGAGACCTGGGAGTTAACAACATTACCAGAAGGAGCAAAGAAAATAGGGGTGAAATGGGTGTACAAAACCAAGCTTAACGAGAAGGGTGAGGTGGACAAGTTTAAGGCTCGCCTTGTAGCAAAGGGTTACTCACAACAGCATGGTATCGATTACAATGAGGTGTTTGCTCCGGTGGCCAGATGGGATACTATCAGAGTGATTCTTGCCCTTGCGGCACAAAAGGGTTGGTGTGTGTATCAATTGGACGTGAAAAGCGCGTTCTTGCATGGAGAATTAAATGAGGTTGTGTTTGTCGATCAACCACAAGGGTTCGAAAGAAAGGGGGAAGAACACAAGGTTTACAAACTTAGAAGAGCATTGTACGGACTCAAGCAAGCTCCCCGAGCTTGGTACAGTAGAATTGAAGGATACTTCATTAAAGAGGGCTTTGAGAAATGCTACTGTGAGCACACATTGTTTGTGAAAACTGAAGATGGAGGTAAGATTCTCATTGTAAGTCTTTACGTAGATGATTTGATTTTTACTGGAAACAATGAGGATATGTTTGTGAGATTTAAGGAGTCAATGAAGAAGGAATTTGCCATGACTGATCTTGGCAAAATGAAGTATTTCCTTGGTGTAGAAGTCATACAGAATCAGCATGGAATATTTATCAATCAGAAGAAGTATGCACATGAAGTGTTGGAGAGGTTTGGAATGGTGAATAGCAACTCGGTGAAGAATCCAATCGTTCCAGGGTTCAGAGTGTCAAAGAATGGAGGAGGAGCTGATGTAGATACAACAATGTTCAAGCAAATGATAGGCAGCCTCATGTACCTAACTGCNCAGGGTTCAGATTGTCAAAGAATGGAGGAGGAGCTGATGTAGATACAACAATGTTCAAGCAAATGATAGGCAGCCTCATGTACCTAACTGCTACAAGGCCAGACTTGATGTATTCTATTTGTTTGATTAGTAGATATATGGAGAGGCCCACTGAAATACACTTGCAAGCTGCCAAAAGAGTCCTAAGATATTTGAAGGGAACGGCTGAGCTGGGGATTGCTTATAAAAGTGGTGGAGAAGAAGAACTTGTGGGGTTTGCTGATAGCGATTATGCAGGAGACATTGATGATAGGAAAAGCACTTCTGGATACACTTTCATGCTTGGAACTGGAGCAGTTGCATGGTCTTCGAAGGAGCAACCAGTTGTGACCCTGTCCACTACAGAGGCCGAATTCATTGCAACAGCATATTGTGCATGCCAAGGAATTTGGTTGAGGAGAGTTCGTGAGAAGCTGGGGCATACTCAAAGTAAGTGTACAACAATTTATTGTGATAACAGTTCAGCCATAAAACTTTCAAAAAATCCAGTCATACATGGGAGGAGCAAACATATAGATGTGAGATTTCATTTTTTACGTGACTTAACAAAGGAGGGAACTGTTGAACTGGTGCACTGCAGCACACAAGAACAGCTTTCTGATATTATGACCAAGCCTCTCAAATTGGATGTGTTCTTGAGGCTGCGTGATAAGCTTGGTATGTGTTCGAAGTTAGAGTAAACTGATTGCATTTTTGCAATTCAGTTTAAGGGAGGATATGTTGAAGCATTAAGGTTTAATTGTAATTACTGCTTTATATTTGACTTTCTGTTAATAATCCCCAATTGTTGGGGTGAGTTGTTAGTGCTGATTAGTGTTTGAATTGGTCTAGACCTCTTGCCACGTTTTTTAGGAGTGCTCAACGTGGAGTTTGTTTTCTTTGTAAAAGGCTTAGATAAAGCCACCTTCTATTGAATAATAAAATGCTTTTTCTCCCTAACACACTAAGCTCTTTAGCAGTTTAGTAAGTGACTCAACAGTTATGGTATTTTCAAATTAACGACTTTACGATATTTTTAGGATTTGTAGAATCTAGTACTTCTTTATTATTAACAAATAATTTTCGATTTGTTTTTTAGTATGTAGTTTGATCTTTATGTTTTGCTTAGATATTGGATGTTATTTGATGGTATACTCGTAATTAATTAAGAAATATGTATTTGGTGACAATTTTATTTCTTTTATTTTTGTTAAATATTGGAAAGATAATTTATATAGTCAACTCACGACTTTTAAAACAAATATTATGGGTAGAATTGAACTCGAACCATTACCGACGGTTCGAGTTCGAATTTGATTCCAATATGTAATTATGTAGACTAAAATAATTTTATTTGTAAAATACAAAAGTGTAATATATAGTTTGAGTACTGAAATATCCGGACTGACCTACCCGACGTCCAAGCCTAGTTGAAATTCTGCTTGAGTTCAATTACCACAAATATTATTAATTCAGTCACGTGTATATATTTCAATCAACGAGATTGATAACATGGAAGAAACAAAAAAGAAACATTTATTATCACGCCAAACGACAATTCTAAATTTCGTTATGTTTAACAATCCCGTAAGTAGACAAATCAGCATAGCATGAGAGAGACAAGAAAGAATACTGTAATTAATCTTTAATATAGGCTCCAATCAACAACATTTATTACCACAAAAGACATCAACTCTACATTTTGTTATGTTTAAAGGTCACATAAGCTAACAAAACCGACTTAGAATGTAATAAACAAGAAATGATAATTATATTCAGCATTGGTAGATCGATTTATGTGGCAATGAGCTCCAATCGACAATATTTTGCACAACGCGAGAAATCAACTACACATTCTATTATTTATGACGGTCACATAAGTTGACAACCCGACTTCACATGGGACAATCAAGAAAGATAATGCTATTAATCATTAAAAAACCGGTCTAGGTGATGTAGGCTTCAATCAAAAACATCAACAACAATTATTGCCACACTAGGTGTCAACTACGTTTCATTATGTTCAACAGTCACACGAGCAAAAAAAAGACTTAACACGGGACAAACAAGACAAAAATAATATTATTCATCATTAGTAGATCGGTCTAGGTGGCAATAGGCTCCAATCAACAATATTTATTACCGAGTAATCTTATATAACACTATTGGTACTAAAACACTATTTCATGTGGCAGTACATGATATTTACAATTAAATGAGTCACATAACATCAAGTTTTAATTAGATTTATCGTTTAATGTCATCTATACGTTACACAGGGCATTGTAGCATCAGTGATGCTATATAGCATTATTTTTTATATCCATGCTAGGTGTTAACATTGCAATATCATAAGGTTTAATAGTCACGTAACCAGACAAACCGACTTAATATATAACAAACAAGAAAAATAATGTTATGCATCATTTGTAAACTAGCATAAGTGACACTGAGCTCCAATTAACGACATTTATTACACGCCATACATCAAATCTATATCACATTATGTTTAACCGCCACAGAAGCATAAGTAGACAAACTGACTTAAAATGGGACAAACAAGAAAGAATATTCATTATTGGTAGACCAGTTTAGTTGGAAGTAGGCTCTCTTATTCATTGTCCAATGAAGTTATGATACATTTTAATATATTAGATCTAGCTCTCGATGATCTCTCTACTAATGATGAATAACACTACTCAACAATAAGGCTGAGTAACAAAGTAGTTAAAATTCTGATCGCGTGGGGAATGCAAATGGGATCGTTAAACTTAAGAGTTTGAATTTGACAAATAGCTCTACGTGAAGACAGTCAAATTGAAGAACATTTGAGACGGTCAAGTAACGTGACTTTTGATTTATTTAATATTGACATTAATCTTTTTAATTTACATTTAAGTGTCTAAAATTGTCGGTCCATTCAAGCAAATGAATCTTTTACATTAAAAGAAGACGAATGATTTGGTGTAGGGTGACAATGGGCCTAATCAAGCCGGTTCGATCCTTGGACACTTGAGCTTGACAAGTGTTAAAAACCTTACTCAGCTCGAATAGACTAGTGGGCCTCAAAAGCTGAGTTGAACTATCTATGAGCTGTCTCATTTTTTAAATTAAAAATTTTTAAACCCTCCTTTTTTTTCGAGTTTGGAGCCAGTTACTTTTAACGTGGCAGTTAAAATTATACGTGAATAAGATATTATGTATATAATTTTTTCTAAAACAGTCATAAAAATTAATGTAAACAGTCATATAAGTTTTTCTAAAACAGTCCTAAGATATTATGCCTACATTACTTGTACAAGATGCCACATTCCCTTTTATGTCATAAATGGCATAACAATAACAAGAAAAGGAACAAAACTTTATGAAACGTGCAACTGAGTAGCTTACACAAGCTTCAAATCCCCTAAATACTAGTGCGTAAAAGGAAAGTGTCAAACTATGCTACTCTTCGCAACCCAATCAATCGAAATCCTACTAGCAATAAAAGATTCGAGAACGGTCATTTCAACTCAATCATATCTCATATAATGAACGTGATTTACCAATGATATGGTATTACAACTTGGCCGTTTATCCATATCGAAGAGTTCACCTCTACACAACTCTTTCGTGGCATGATGTGTGCGCTAAGGAATCCTACAAGATCCATTATTCTTTTTCTCTTGGAACTTCATTTAGGTTCCTTTATTTTGTCGCAAATATTCAATTGTAGCATCCCATATAATGGATTGATATAATTTTTCACGACCCATGAGCCTTCTACCTTCATGCAGCATTGCTCCGTTAGGCTTTCAAAAAATTTCCACTACGTCAAGGTGATACTCTATCGCTGAGTTATATCCTTCCATGTCCCCATCGAAAAATAGAACTGAATACTCCTAAGTCAAAAGGTCGCTATCTCAACATGTAATCCCCCTATCACGTTCTCAAAACAAAATAAAATACGGACAACACAAACAACTCAACGACATTACCAAATGCAACCCACAAATTTAAACCAAAATTCATATATAACTACTTCGTGAACATCTACAGGTTACATGGAAATACCAAAACAGTATCTATAACATGCATCAGCCATCAAAATATACACATTATTTCCCCATTAAATATAAGCAACATTTAGCAAAATCTGAAAAACATTGTACAGAATACAGTTGGATCAACACACAAATCGATCGCAAAAATCCATTTTTTCTAAATGCATTACATTTTTTTCACTTATTGTTAGTAGGAAAATGAGCTTCACTATCCACTTAACAGACAACCAAAGTAAAGTTTCATCACAAGCCTTGTAAAATTTTCCTGTAAATTATAGAAACAAACAAGGAAAATTGGAAAACAGAACATTAAAAAGAAATGCTTTAAGTTGGAACTATTAGGTCATACTAAATTGGATCTCCCCGTCAGCTCGTTCTATGAGCAAACAAGTCTCTCGTAGAACAAAATGTAGCCATGATCTGTGTTACTAGAATACTCCTGCGCTGCACCAAAGAAAGTCTGAACAGCGGACTCCTCAATCGTCTCCACATTCTCGTCGTCAAAAAATAACCAATGGTTGTGACTTTTCACGAGGCTGACATAGTGTCCATGGTTCGGACCGCTCCCTACATGAACTACCACAGCAAACAAGGAATATTCAGCATCTGCATCCTCAACTGTATTGCTCAGCCTTAGCTCGAGTGGGAAGACGACACGGTAAGACAGCTTTTTATACCGGCCCATTTGTTCAATGAACTTAAATCTCTTCAAATGAATGACCAGGATGTGAGGTGGCTTTTTAATCTTCATTCTCTTCTGTGCCTCCTGTAAACTGCACATTGGAACAACACTCGATACCAATTAGTTAAAACACATGCAGCATTTTAGTTATAAGCTAGTGAACAAGTGTTACTTTTTATAAGCTAGTCAATAAGTGTTACTTTTTGTTGCCTAACATGTTGGGATAACTTACTTTTTTTTCCTTACCTTATTGTCAAAGGAAACAGTTCATCCTACCAATGAATTTTCAAATAATCATGACCTTTAGGGTTGTAATTAATTGTCAAATTTATAATTTATTTGTTAAATTCAATGGTAGAACGGTCTCCATCGCCAAAATAAGCTAAGCACTTTAGTTCCTACCTCGAACAAGAGTGCCACATGATTCTAGCTATCTATGCTAAAACAACACCTAACAGCATCACCATTGTAATAAGTAACTTATTTTGGCAATGGATACAATTCTTCCTATCAATGAATTTAACAAATAAATAAAAAATTTACAAATAATCACAACCCTTAAATTAAGCTGATCTATGAGTCTAAATGTATTTAAATCTTTTATATCCCTATACCCACATCCAAACAAACCCTAATAATTTTTTAATACATCTAAACCATTATATTAGCTTAATTTAAGGATTGTGATTATTTGTCAAATTTATGATTTATTTGTTAAGTTCATTGGTATGAGGAACGATATCCATTGTCAAAATAAGCAACTTCTTCATTTGATCAATTAAAAAATTATTTATTTTAAGACTTAATTACTTATTACTTTTTAAGCTTAACAAACATTCCTTTTTAAGTTCTTCCATTTAAGAATCAAGACTGAGCACTTTAGTTCCTATCTCGAACAAGAGTGCCACATGATTCTAGCTACATGTCAATGAGATTGAATAAGATTACAGAGGTCGTTGAAGATTACGGCTTGACGTCTATATTACCATTATAAGTGTATCATTTATAGATAAATTGTTTTTACCATATTTAGATTATATATTGTAACTATATAATTCAATGATGTCCTAAGGGAAGATCATTCAACCAATTATTCAGCCAAAAGATGAGATGGCAAATCTCTCGTACCCATATAGCAAAATTACAGATTTGAAGCCCACTAATCTTGATGATGTTTTTGGATCGCTCGATCCTTCATTATTAACTCAATTGCAGGGTCCAAATGGGATTCAGATTGATCAAAATCGACGACTTTGTCCAACGAAATAGGCAATTCTTCAACGCATCGACGACTTATTTTTCATGGGTTTGTTGTGATTTCTCCCATACTGATCAGCAGTGTCCTTTGGGGTCCCTCCGACAACTGTTCTTGCAGCCGATGATCTGTACTGTAGGCGATTGAATTTCTCTAGCGAATAGTAAATCCAGGAAGTGTGGATTTGGGCCTGATTTGGGGTTTGACTTATTAAGCGGGGCAACTTACAAAAATATCCTTAAAATTAAACATATTTTGAAAAATCATATGAAAAGTATTTTGAAAGTAGCAAACACTGTATAAAATTAATTGTCTCTTTTTTAATAGAAAAAGTGACACTGAAAAGTGGCACAATGTCACTTTTTAAAGTTAAGTATCACTTTTTTATTAAAAAATGACATATATGCAAACCTACAGATGCAGAATTAGGAATAATGGCACCTTCGATCTACCGCCCTCTTGTTCGATTAACTAATGTTGTCACTTTTATTAAATAGTGAAGTTTGTCACTTAAAAAGGTGATAGAAATTTTAAAGTGACAAAAAAAATGACAAACACTAAAAAAGTGATAAAAATTCAAAAAAAAAGTGACAGAAATTCAATAAAGTAACGAACACTAAAAAATGTGACAAAAATTCAAAAAAGTGACAAAACACCAATTAAAACATTAGAATCAATTCAATAAAGTGACAAAAATTAAAAAAATTAAAAAAACAACCACCGTCTCTCCTCTTCTTCCGTTCACCGCCAAGCATCTTTAAGTTAGTTTACCGATAAAACACAAATCAAAACGCCAAGCATTTTTTAAGTCAATTCATCGGCACATCATCTACCAAGCCAACCTATTAATCATATAAAAAAAAATTTGGAAGTAAAAATGATGTATAAAATTAAGTGTATACAACGTCACTTTTATTAAAAAGTGATGTTTGTCACTCAAAAAAGTGACAAACAATATTAAAAAAATGATAAAAACTAAAAAAAAATGATGTAAATTCAAAAAAGTGACAAAACCTCAAAAAAGTGACAAAACATCAATAAAAACTTTATAAATATATTATTTTATGCAAATTCAACCACTCCACCTCCACAACCACTCTCCACCTCCATCAGGCATATATATGCGGTTTGTAGAATAAAAGGGGAAAACATTGTTGGCTCTTTCACATCTTAAATATATGAGGTGGAAGGTATAGAAAAGCAAAATTGACATCCTAGCTACAAAATCACACAAGATAGAAGCTACTTGCAAGATTTCACTTTTACAAGTGAATAAAATCACGATGTTCATAATACATCAAATTCATGTCAAAAAACAGAGAAAAAAGGAATAGAAGAATTCAGATCACGTTTGCTCCCCAATGGTCACCAGTTCGAGTCCCCTCAGGGCCACTGAGGTGAGTACCCGGCTGTAAACTTCAGGGCTCCGTGAGATTAGTCGAGGTGCGCTCAAGTTGGCCCGGACATCCACGGTTATCAAAAAAAAGAATTCAGATCACAACGATCATCACCTGCTCCACCACCATCCCCCCAAATCGCGTCGCTGCCGCTTCTCCACGCCGTCGACACAACTACCATCCTCCTCTTTCTCTGTCTCCACCACTACTACTAGCAAACCCAAGCCTAAGCACAAATCTAAGCCATTTACTACTACATCTCCACTTATATCCATTGTCTGGTGAGACAATCGAGAAAGCTGAGGTATTATCCAAAGAGACAGCATTTATTAAGCCTCGAAAAGCAAGAAGTTTGCCATTTTTGATTGGAGGAGTTTACTTAGCAAGCACTATAAAAAGGCAATAACTAGAAATTAGGTTCCACCACAACTTCCCAATGATTTTTCCTAGCTCATTTACTTGAAACTTCAGCTTCTTTTGGACTTTTATTTGGTTGGGATTGAATTGCATTTATTTTTCTCCGTAAATTATATTGTTAATGATAATTTTTGATAGGTATATTGTTAATGATAATTAAAAAGGTTAAAGGATATTAATCAAATTTCTAAGTAATGGGCCGTATTGGGCCTAATTATCCCTATTAAGTATTGGTTGTTAGGTTCTGATTTGGGCCATGAGTTTTGTTGGCTGTTCGGTGTTTGTTTTGGGCCATGAGAGGAGTTGTTAGGCTATTGGGTAGTGGGCAATGGGCTGACTTTATTTTTTTTACCTAAGGTGGGTTGTTATGTGATTGGCAGTGTATGTGGATTGTCAGTAAACATTTGGGCTGAGTTAGGCTTGTTGGTATTGGGTTGTCGATTGGATAATGGATCTAGATCTGGGTTTGGTGGATGGGGTTTTGGAGTTTTGGGCTAGGGCTTGTTTAGGTTTATAATGAGATTGAAGGTGTGACAAACAGAAATTGCACAGCAACGTAGGGAATTTTGGGCTTGCAAAGAAGTTGAAGAAAACAAAAAATCGTTTTTGGTTAAGGAGAGAGAGACATGGGAGTGCAGACCGTTGAGTTTTGGTTGCTCGGATGATGAGCTAGGGTTTTGGATTTTCAGAGGAGGATCATCTTTGGGTTTTTTGGTATAGGCCGTTCCGTGTGATTTCTTTCAATTGCAGCATTTTGGCCAACGATATATTGCTGGATTTTTGGCAGGTGTTTTGGCCATTAGAACTTTTGTCGGAACACGAATTATGTATTCAACTGAGTTCGCCAGACTGATAAAGCTCACTGTGTGTGGTCGACACACTTCGTGAATTTCTTATGAAAATTCTTCTTGGGGTGTGAGCTTTATGGGGTGGCTTTGGAGTGTTCTTGGAGTGGTTCTCGGGTCTCTTATCGCCACTATTTTCCATAGATGGTTGCTGTGATTTGGGTCTCTATTTCATGGGCACGAGCATTGCCACCGCCGCTAGTTCATAATTGCAAATTGATGCTTTTACAAGCATCAATTTGAAGGGGATGTCAACGACATTGAATAAAAATACTGAGATAGTAGGAGATTACGGCTTGATGTCTATATTACCATTATAAGTGTACCATATATAAATAGATTGTTTTTACCATATTTAAATTATATATTGTAACTATATAATTCAATGACGTCCTAAAGGAAGATCATTCAGCCAAGATTGACACTACCTATGCTAAAACAACATCTAACAGCATCACCATTGACCCCCCGCGGCACCCGGAGAATAAAAATAAATTGATCCTCTTCAGGCCTATAAATTCTTAAAGGTAAGATATTGTAAGAGCTCTTAAGGGGACTCACCGCACAATATAAAAACCCTCAATTCCATCCATTCAACTTATCAAAAGGTAATGGAAGAGATCTTTCACAGAAGAACGGAATGGTAATTTTCAGAAGGGTGGGGGGGGGGGGGGTTCTAGTAGAACATTGCTTTTCTACTTCTTAATTTTGTGAAGATAATCTTAGTTAAAATTAAATTAAAGACATTAAATATATGGGCACTTGTTCTCAGACCAGCAGAAGTTATATATGACGAATACAATCCAAGAAAATATTTAGCTTCAGTCCATGTCAAAGCTAATCTTATGTCGAACCTCATTCTTATCAATGAAAGAAAAGTTCATCCAATAAAAGGGTGAATGATACTCAGGTTATATTATACACAGTATCTAAGTGAATGTTATTTACCTGCAACACTCGTCGCAGAAAAATTTGTCTTCTGCATTTAAAGTCTCAGTTGAACTGAAATTTTTCAGACAGCTTGTAATCGAACTGTTTTGCTCAATATCAAGACTCAAATCAAGAAATGTTTCGTCCCTTGCTGTCACCGTCTCACAGCGTAAGCACCTTGTTTCATTTGTCAAAATACCCTGCACAGAAATGGACATAGATGAATTCCTTAGTAGTTCCAATAATGCTACAAAAATTTAATGCATCCAAGAAAACTTAACTAGTTGTTCGATAAAAATAATAGAACAGAAAAATCAGAAAATACCAGCCACTGCTTTTCCGGCCCTAGCCAGAAAATAACAGAATGGGTTTAAAATGGCTTTAGATTCATCATGCAGCTTAAATTTTGATAAATGTAGCCAATTAAATAAACACAAATGATGCACAGAACCACAAAAATGAAGAGAAGCCGCACAAATTTGCAGTTTCTTGCCACTTATTATACATTACAGGTCACAAGGAAGCAAGAAAACGAATATGGAAACAAAATTCACCTGGAAATTTTTATGCACCCAAGTGACTATAAGCTCATTCTGAGGACCATTGACAGACAGCTCATTTGGTCCATTATCAATCTTTTCCGATGGAGATGAAGATTCTTGATCACTCTTAGAAGTATGAGCATCCTTCTCCAGTATGTCAACCAGTTCATTCAACAGATAGTTGAGAAATTCATGAGCATCCTAAACTAAGATATGAACAACATTAGTAGATCGAAGCTGTTTTTACACATGACATATGAAGGAAACAGGCATTAATTAACACAATCCTAAAATTCAGGGGGTAAAAAAGACATTTTAGAGATTTATACAGTACATAATCCAAAGTGAAATTTTTACTTCGTCAACAGAATATTTCATAAGAAAGAGCAGCGGGATAAAGTAACTAGGGTCAGACTCAGCAGTTCAGGAGCATGTGCATAATAGAATATATTAAAAAATTTCCAAGATAGAGGCAACCAGTATAATAATCGATAAAGTCTCAAAAGCATCAATTCTCCTCCCGCACGTCAAAAGAAGAAATGAGTATGTGCAACTATGAAAGTGAAGCACAATAAAGTACCTGTGTATCTTTCGAAAAAGCATTATGAAGAAAGTAATGCTTTCAGTCAACCAAGAAGCAACAAATATTTATGCATACACAATGGATGAAAATTCACTTGAAAAGTAGGTATATGAGAAGTTTGAGAAAATATGAAAGCAATCAATAATTCTGGCATAACAAATTTTATATTTTCTTTTATCACATATGCATCTTAATAAAATATCTACATACACAATGACACATTGCTTTAGGAAATGGATTACAGATGGCTGAACATAGATTGAATTAATTATAGATAATTGGTCCATAACAATCACTATAGTTTACAGTTTTTTTCCTGGTATACATAATTTGAAGTTTTCTTACCTTTGAACCCCATGCTTTTAATATTGTGACCTAACCCCTATCTTCCCCCACTGTCCTTAACAGTCATCCAAACATTACGAGCAAAACATATTAGCAAATTTGATCATCACATCAAAGAATGCACGTCTACTTTAAAAGCCTAAGACAAAGAGTTAAACACACTATTGCACACTACCAATTCATTTCCATATCTGGGCAGAAATACCTTTGCCATCCTAGGTTATTGGCTATGTTGCTCGGACTCGGGTACGGGTATCGGATACGGGTACGTATCTAAGTGTCGGATCCTTTATTTTGTAAAATATGGGATACGGGGACATGGCTAATAAGAGTCCAAATTTCGGACACGGGTTTTTCCAAAAATTTCTTGCCGGGTCCAATTGAAAGTTGAAGAATCGGACCCGTATTCCGTACCGGTACCCGTGTCGTGTCGTGTCGTGTCGACACGGGTAGTCCGACCGAAATGGAGAGTCCGAGCAACATAGGTTATTGGAAGTGCAGCATAACAATCTGTTGATTTCATGATTCACTAAATTCGTCTAAATCTAAATTATCTAAATGCCATGCTCTTTAAGCATTCAAATGTTAATATTTGTCAGTCTAAGTAATCTAAAAGCTGATACCCAACTGACAAGGGACATATGACATTATATATTAACTCAACGGTTGACAATATAATTTCTACCATGGCATAATATATCCATGATTTTTATTTTATGTTTTAAAAGTAATATATATATATATATATATTCAGTGATAGTACAATTTGTATAGCATCCTCAACTAGGAAGGTTACACATACCTGGTGCATATAGCTACGAAAAATTTCATTTTGCTTCCTCAATCTCTGTACAAACCGCTTAGGAGCAATAACACCAGTTTTTCTCTTTTGCGAGCTTATCTACATGGAGAAATGTGTGTAAGCCCACCAAAAAGCAAATATATGTTGGCGAGCTTGTGTATGTTTGCGCATCTGGGGTGGGGAGGGGGTATCACTGAAATCACAGAAGGGGCAGGAACTAGCATTAAACTTTGGATCCTTCTAATATAAATGAGAAAGAGCATTCCATATATCATAAAAGATAAATGTTATGATCCAACAAGTCACATCTCATGAAAGTTCTTGTGCAAGTTTAACCTGCTGGCCAGAATCAAATTTAGCACCATCTAATTCGACTACCTTGGAATTCCTCAACCCAGACTCCCCCACATGAACCCCGTTCCTGTACTGCTAACAGACTATTATACAAACATCTTCAAATAGTGACTCAGATTCGTGTACAATCACAAAATTAGACACGGAGACCAAACAACAATCCACCTTGATTCTACTGAACTTACTCACTGGATCCATGCTCCTATCAAAGAACGCTTTATGATTCTCAACAAGATATGGTCTTTTAGTACATAATATTGGGCAATGACAAGTCCAACATCACAATGTTTCCTTCACAGGTTATGCTTCATTTTCTAATAATGTTATGTGCTGCAAATGATCCTAATTTAAACTTTTTTCTTGAATGATCAGGGGAGAGGGAAGATAAGGTTGAAACTTGAATACAGTTACTGGTCTTTGCAATCTTAAACCAGTTTGTTTGTTGATCAGGTGTATGATATCCTAAAGTACAGATATTGCAAGTTACAAGATGAAATGAATTCATTCAACTGATCCATTTTCTAAATCAAGTATTTTCAAATTCATCTTGGAATTTAGCAACAACAGAAATCATATGTTTCCAACTATTTTAGCCTCCAGGTAACCAACTCTAGAAGGTATATCTAAGCAAGAGAACCATGATCGACTTGTATACACCAAAAGACATTGAGATCAAAAGCACAATCCATGGATTTTCCAACCACGCAATTTGACAAGATGGTCAGCCTTTTTTGAAATATGCTTACCTGTGAAAATAAATCTGCTAGGCAAGTCAAGAGATTTTCATCCGCATCAGCAGGACTTTTGTTATTTGAATAATATTCTAGCAACTGCTCGCGGAATGGAACGCAGAAATAAAGAGTCTGCATTGAATGGAGAATGAAATTAAAAAGAATGCTGAAAAACAAATTATTCATTATATTCAGTATGAATACTTTCTTAACTGTGAAGACCAAACTCAATGAAACAATAATAGAAACTCAAATATCACAAAATGCCCAACTAATACAGTTACTAACTAATACTGATGTGGTGCATCTACGTCTTATAATTGGTGAATCACAATAGAGCAAGGATCATGATTTACACACACCTCTAACCCGTGTCATCATTACCAGAGAACAATCATTAACCAAATCAATCATTTTTGAGACACACTCTCATAGGATAAACAAAGTGGGTTCAACCAAGAACTACAGATAACATATTTAATTGATTCAAGTTTTGAATTAACTTTTGCACTTCAACTGAAATCAAGGGTGAATACTCCAGAATAAAGGATCCATAATGTACAGATGTGACGATCTATCCAGTAATATTATGCATGCAAGTAAAGGAGTTACAGTTTAAGCATGAAGACAATAAGATGTAAAGAACAGACATAACTCAAATTTCCTTTTCCTGGTGAAGAAAAACTAAACTTCAATAACGATGCTATTTTAGTTCAAACCTATGGAAGAAAGAAAGGCAAACTACATAAATTCTAAATATGTCTCATTCTTTTCTCATTTTTTTCCATTCTCCCCAGGTTTCTTTCAGAAGTTATTTAGAGAGATATCCTTGGCCTGTCACATTTGTTTGTTTTCTATTCTCCAGTTCCAAAAAGGAACCAGAAAGAGTGCGTCTTGACATCCCCCCCCAAAAACCCCTTCCCGCCAAATCTTTTCAAATGTGCACAATTAAACCAAAAACAATCTACCGTCTCTATTTGAGCAATGCAAGTCAATTGTCATAGGTAAATTCTGGTGAAAAAAAGCACATTCACCATCATTTCTTGTGAACTTGTCAACGCAAAGAAAAATGAAATATTGTATATATCCTTGTATTCACTGGGAATTTTACCACATCAGTTTCAATACCAAGCAAAAAATAAAATACAAAAGATAATCCAATCACATATAACAGTAAAAAGTTGGTTGTAATTAATCTCTCAAGCAAGCACAGTTGATGAAACGCTAAATTCACATATTGTTACAGTCGCATATATAAAAAATAGAATCACAAATAACTACACATATTCACTGAGAAATTTATTTACTCCAATTCAACAACCAAGCAAAAATATCCAATCACGGATAAACAGTAAAAAAATTAATTGAAATGAATCTCCTAAGAACAAAACTAATAAAAAGACTAAGTTCATAACTGATTCCACACACATGTACAAACATATAAACGCAAATAACTGCACACAGATATAGAAAGGATTGAAATGTGAAGTTAAGAAACCTGAAGAACGCTGTTGCAATAGCAAGTGTTGCCGAAATTCTCGAGGCCAAAGTATCGCTCTCCTTCAGGAAATTGGTCTCCGAGTGCCTTCTCCAGTTTCGACCCCGCTGCCCCCATACCTCCTCACTTCATGCAAAACCTCTGTATCTATACTGTATGTATATATATATGTAATTGATTTTTGTCGGAATTATTTAGGGTTTGACTGAGAGAGATGAAATCGGAATATTATAATTGGAGAATTTGATTTGCGATTGGAATGGGAGAAAAATGCGATGAAGACAACAGTTCTCCAATGGAGGTGAAAAATTAATCTATGGTACTTATCAAAATATAATCTTTTATTTTAAGCTAGAAAGTTATTTTTTCTGAATAAAAAAGTTAATTATTTTAAAAATAAGTAAATTTCTTATGCTCATAGCTTACCCAAACAGAAGAATCTATAAACAGAGTGAGGGACAGATAGGATAATCAAGAACAAGATGACTAGTTTCTCCATAGACTCGCCTTGTACCGTCCCCTTCCATGCGAAATGCAAACCCTTTTCTTCCTCCTTTAATGGCATTCGAATTGTGCATTACTGCGCACCCAGCGCCTTATCCACTCGGACTTCACACTCTTCTTCTTCTACAGTGGTTATGATGACGAATAGAGAAGAGGAATTGAAAGAAATCAGAACCAAAACAACCGAACAGCTTAACGAAGAAACGTGGGAAAAAATTGAGGTGACTGGCTGACTTCGACATAAGACCCCCTTTTTTTATTTTAGAAGATCAATATTGATACGTGTTCTCCTCGAGAACATTGAAATCGTGTATTTACTTATAAAAAATGAAGATCGGGTGAATGAGAAATTGAAATTCAAAGTGGACCGTTGAAATATGATTCATATTGGAGGGAAAACTAAATTTGAGTTTATTCCACATATAAAGTCTATGAAAACAAAAATCACTTTATATATGACTACACTTTGAAAGTGTGTAATCATTGTAGCATAGAGGCTCTCTCCACGTTCGCGCATAAGGGTGCAAATCACGGATCGAAATAGGCTTTAAAGAAACAGTGTTCACACAAACCTCGGTTTTTAAAATTCAATTAAATTTTTATTATTTGCTATTTATATTATTTGTTCTATTTTATCGTGATTTATATAATTTTTTTTGTTTGTTGTGATTAGCAA
>CAIGRT010173788.1:0-10039 GCA_903798405.1 Fraxinus platypoda | reverse complement strand
CATTTTTAAACTTCAAATTGTTATTCGATAAACATGATTAGACTGATAAATAACGTACAATTACATTTACAATTCGAATTACGATATAAGTAATTTTAGTTCACGACATTGGTTATTATTGCGGCCATCAACGGTCAACGGCCGCTCGTACTCACTCAAAATCCTAAATCCGCTACTGATTATAAGTAATTATTTATAGCTCATTTTCCCGTGAGAACTGTCTTTTAAGACTTTCTTTTTAGCAAAATATGTATTAAACATGAAACATGCTAGTATTAGTTGTTTAATTTTAATACTATTGTTCTAATGTGTTTCTTTTGCTGTTTTTATTTCTCAATGTAATTTACATCATTTTATTAGGAAATTTTACATCAGATAAATCATATGTCATGTATATTTTTAGATGTAAATTTACATAGAATATGACTTTTTCAGATGTAAAATTCCTCATTTTTTTGGAATTTTAATTGTGTCTCTTTAACTCAAAATGTTTGCATTCGTCATTAAGTACTTCTAGAAAATTATGAAAAAATATATATAAAAATGACTTTTCAGAAGTTCCATCAGGCCCTAATTGTGTTGGTGAAAGTACATATTGATGAATTTAATTTAAATTACTTGAGAGAGTATAAAAGTTTCGTAGCCAAAAATGGAATAATTACGGAAAAAAGCTTCATTTGTCATTAGTTAGAATTCCATACATTTTTAAAATGATATCAACAATCACGACAATTGGTTGAATCCCGTAAAACTATTTCGTATAAATGCGTTTAAGAACAAAGAAATAATACTCAATAATCAACCCATAGAATAAAAAGCAATAGTCATATCTTCTGCATATTAAACATGAAATGTGGGAATTACTTTATCCTTTTACACATACAAGGATTCAATCTTTAACAGGCCTTTGTCCAAAGTAGAACTTCGGTTTTTGGTATTTGCTTTAGACTAAAGTAGAGACAGCATCAATTTGGAGATTTTGTCCTCCTGAGTTTTTACAGAAAATTGCAAAAACCCAAACAATATACAATACAATAGAGTTGTAAGATGCTCGACAAGTCCATATCGTGATACTAAAATGCGACACAGCCAAGAAATTGATAATAGTCGAAACTTTCAATTGGCACAATAAAACGATTTTTAGTTATTTTACAATTTTATTTTACATGAAAACAGTTTTTCAATGTGTCTCACAGGATACTGTACTGCCTTTGTGAGCTGTGATGAATAGAGACAGAAGACAGTAAAACAAGCCTTTCTTCCCTCATTCCTATTGCACGTTTGGTCATGATGTGGTGCTTGTGCGCTATGGAATGCAGCAAGAGTGACGCCTACAGGCTCAAATCCTCTGGTAAGCTGATCTCAAGAAAATACAGGCTGCAAAATTAAGAAAAAAACGTATAATTTTTTTTTTTTTTTTCTCATTGTTTCTTTTGGAGATGGGGCACAAGAGGAGTATATGCAAATAATAGAGCAGGACTGGAAAATCTAAACCATAATCTATAAAATGCTAACCATGGAAGCTGAAAGTCAAAAGTTACCAATAGAATAAGCAATTAAAAGATAGCAATCTAGAAAGTGCTTGTTTGGTCGTGCTTTTGAGTGTTTATAAGTTGTGGGTCCTACGGAATGTGTAGATAATAAGTGGGGACTAAGTTGTGGGTCACACGAAAAGTGTGGATAAAACATAGGTTTGACCAATTTAAGCTTTTGCCAGACATGCTCATATATTTCTAAATCCACTTTTCTTCATCAAAACTGAATCTTCAAACTTTCTTCGCTTTCTTCTTGTTTTTACAGTATTGGCAGCTTGGTGACAATTGCTTACAAGCTTTAATCATAAACAGTTAAAAAATACAATCTTTTCCCAGGTGGGGGTGGTTATGAAGCTAAAAACGTTTTTAGTTGAAGTTCCAGATAAACTAAAACTCTGTTTTCATTCAGAAAAGCTTCGAGTATTTAGTCAAAAGTAATGTACCTAGCAGACATGAAAGCCATTCCCAAGAAAACAGCCTTGACAGCTTGTTTTTGTCCAGCATAATCAAATGCCAATGGCAGCATTTCATGCAATGTTAGAAAAGCCATCACCCCGCCAACTGGAAGCATCACAAAATCCGAAAAAAAAATAAAATTCACAAGGATTAAACCGTAGAATCTCCTTTAGTCAGTTAATAAAGCTCAATAAACATGTATACCTGATCCGAGGAGGCCCTCCAGAATTTCAGGACTTAAGCTGCTCGGGAATAGGTAAGCTGCAGATTATTTACAAGTATCAAACTCAAGATCTGAAAATTTTGACATTTATTTAGCCCCCTGTTTGACAACCATTATTTGAAACTCATTTTTCTACGTACTCATTTTCAACCACACATATATAATAAAATATTCTGCACGTAAAGTCAAAACTTTTTCTTACTTTTTAACCGCATATTCTCTTAAAAATCACTATTCAGAACTTTGTTTTTTCAAAATAATGGTTGCCAAACAGGGGCTTAATTATCAATATATTTAGGTTTAAGTTGCAGGGGACGGACCTACAATAATTACACCAAGAGGCTCAGCTAAGCCAGAAAGGGTTGCTAACTTGAATGCTTGCCATTTGCTAAGATTAAAACACAAAAATACCATACACAAGGTGAATAAAAAATTTCAAAATCATGAAATAGCATCCACTTTTCTTTTCCTCAAATCACGATACAAAGTGAAGTGGCTGGAATTTCATTACCAAGGCTTAATCATGCTTGATCTCCCGCAGTTCAAAAGTCAAGAACTAAAACACAACTTAGCGCATACGAAAAATAGCTTTCATATGCTAGGTTCAGTTACTCTGCTTGAGTTGAAGTCTCTAAACGTGAACATGTATACAAAAGAAACATATTTAAGTTACTATTTCACTTTATACCTTTCGGTAGCAAAATAAACAGGAAGTGCAACCGCAACCCCCTGAAAATTAGAAAATTCCAGATGTCAGGAAGAAAAGAAAACATTATGCCTACATTTCCCAAAAGTGAGTAAAATGTGTACTCAGATGTGACATGTCACCATTTCTTTACTCATTGTAATATGCAGGGGAATTGTGAAATACGGGTGTGTTTGATTGCAATTATAAAATTTGCATAGAAAGAAAATAAATTCTAAGCAATTGAATTTCCAAGAACTTTTTGTATGAAAATTATTAATTAAATATGCTTGATTGGTCTATTTTCAACTTAGAAAATATTATACTTGTCCATTTTTTATTAGTGAATAGATGAGAGAGAGAAAGAGAGTGAATTGCCTTGAAAGTAAAAACCTACACTTTCCTAAAGAAAATGTTTTTCTTGTTTATGAAGAAGATATGGTCACATGACCAAAAGTTGAAAAATATTTTCCATAGAAAAAAATGTCAATCAAATACCCCAAAAGTAGGGACTTGGGTGGAAAAAGAACATTTTTCATGAAAAATAAAGCCAATCAAACACACCCTAATTGTTTGCAATCTAAAGACATTTTTTTTTTACTTCTCACAAATCTTATAGGAGAAAAACAACCCAATTGATCCTTGGGTACAACTCCAATTAACTTTGAGATAGTATGATCGGTATTGAGAACTTCTAGTAACTCAACCTCACGAAAAGAACTTATTCTACGAGCATGCAAAAGACTAGTAACTCAAAATCAAAAAACTTGTTGTGCTATTAATTTTTAAATAATTTGTGTATAGTTGGATCGATCCACCAGTCAGTTTTTGGATCTTAGCAGAAAATATGCACAGCCTGGCAACTAATGAAACTAAAGAGCACGCAAGAAACAATTTGTGCTTGTGAATACATGAAATGTAAAACTAGTTGCTGTCGTTAAATATACACGAAAGTATACATAGGAAGAGATGTCAGTAAGAGATGCCAATAAATGTCTTTTAAGCTAAATTCTTTTGAAAGATTTACTATTTGAGCCCCCTTCTCTAAAAACTCATTTTTTCCCAAACTCAATTTCAATCACACGTTCTCTCAATAAAATAATTTTGCACGTAAATCAAAATTTTTTCCTTATTTTTTAACCACACATTCTCCAAAAAATAACTATTACAAAACTAATTTTTCAAAAAAAGAAGGGGGGGGGGGGGCTCAAACAGAGCCTTAACCCACCAAAATGTGGAGAGAGAAAAATCCCGAAGTAATTTCAGGCAGTTCAGTGATTCCCTCATCATTACATTGTGTTTGAAAAGAACCTATGCATCTGTAGAGTTTTGCTTTAAGGAATCTGCCCATATTGAAAAATTTCCCAAATTTTTATATCCCATGTAAACCAATTTCTATATTCATGCATATAGACCTTACCAGACAAAAGAGAGTGAACAAAAAGGCCCCTTTTTTTTTTTGTGTCAAAACCTAAGGAAATTGGAAGGTTGTCTATGATTTTTGCCAAAACCTAAACAGCCCCGTCATAAAAGAAACTGGACCAAGATATATAAGGAATCAAAACCAATAAAAATGCCCTGCATCCACAAGGCATCTAACTGCACTATCATTTATGTCATGTAAATATTTATGTATTCATACATATACCTTATGAAGAGAATTATGTGTCAAGATATAAATCAAAATCTTCATCATGCTGGAACAAGGACATTTAAAAAAACCATGACATCAACACAAAAGAACACTATTATTGGATATCTCGAAAATACCTCTGGGATGTTGTGCAAAGCAATAGCTAGTGCCAAGTTCAGTCCGACCCGAAGACCCTGAGAGAGATGAACAAACAGGCAACTTGAGAGTTCATAGCTTAGTTCACCTATGGTCTTTCGAAAGCAAAAGTCTAACAATCCTCTGATTAACAATCTTGTAGGAAAAGTGGCAAATATAAGTTATGCCACATGACATCTCTAAACCTCGTAATTCATTGAATTAAAGACTTTGTTTACATTTTCATTGAATATATGTTGGTGTCATGGGACTGATTAACAATATACACCAACATATGACCATTTTTAAGTTCAGAACTTCCATGGAGATGCATTTAATGAAAAACCTCAAAAAGGTCACTCTTCCCAGTTCTGAGATCAATCAGAAACCCAAAGTTGCATCTAAAATAATTTATGGATAGCGAGATACCTAACTAGGCCCCTCTACACTTGGCTGTTAAAAAGTCGCATGCATTACACGTGAACACTGTTTGAGAGGTAAAAGAGGTACAAAAATAATTTTAATTTCATGTACAAAGACTAGAGGGACAGTATATATACCTTGATTGACCCAAGGAACACTGCCATTCCCTCGGGGAAATTGTGCAAGCTTATACCTGGGGAAAAAATAGAATCGTAAAGAGTTTCAGTCTGAGAGAAACATATCAACATGCATAGAAACTTCAAGCAGTAGGAATTACAACGAGGAATCTGCGTTGTAATTCAAGTGACTAGTAGCCCTCTTTTTCCGAACCCTGAAGTGAATGACAAAATTTTAACGACCAACTTCATTTCAATAAATTTATCACAAGCCAGTAAAAGGAAAAAGAAAATACACAATACTGCTTTAGCAAAAAAGCTGCTACTCAAGCTAGTTTCTTTTAAATGTGAAATATAAATAGCATGAAATTCAGTGTCAGTCAAGAGGAATGCCCAAGTATCTCAAGTGTTTTCATTCAGCAGTATTACCTTGAAAAGAAATGAAATAAGGAAACATATTAAATCTTTTTCTTGTATCAAAGTTGAACTTAATTAAGAAAATAATATTGATATGGGCTGAGAAGTCAAAAATTAAATAACTATTTAAAGACACCGTTGAATTAGGACAGGTGAAAACCATGTCGTTTGGCAACAAGAATTGGATATATTGGAATTTTTATTCCTGAAGAAAAGAAATCATTGAGATCAATAACAATCAAAAGGGCAACAAGAATTGAGCTCAATGGAACGTGTTGAAACCTACACGGTAAATAACAAGTAAGTTTTCAGATAGAGAGTTTTGAATAAATCAAAATGGGAATAGACGTAGAGAATAACTTGATGTGGAATGAGATGGCTACTTGCATCAAGAACCAAGCAAAAATTGCATAGATATTTCCAGAAATAAATAATACTCAGTTCACAGAAATACACTATTTAACATTATAAAGCATTTGTCATCATCCATTTACATCTTATCAATCAAGTATATGACCTCATACCATATCATCACTAACGATGCATAATATGTTGAATAGCTGAGACCAGACTATTCAGTGAATGAGAACTTATACAAAGTCCAGTAGTTTGCAAAGGACTGGGTTTTATAAAAGCCTATGATTACTAATCTAATTAAAAGTCAAAAGAACTCATCGAATCAACATAGCTGTATTCCAGATTATTTATTTGGATAACACAGACCCAATTTTCTTATTATGCTCTTTCTATCAAAGAGAATACAAGTTAGAAAGGCAACTTCTACCTATGGTTAACGAATTGTTCTCTATGGAAGAGAGTAATAAAATATCCATAAGAGTAAAGTAGTGGAAAAGAGGAATGGTAAGATGGATGTTTAGCTACATTAAATGGATAAAACAAGAAATAAAAATATATAAAATAAGTGGTGGTGGCAGCAATAAGGGACAAATTAAAGGAAAGACAACTTCTAGGTGACTGGCAATGTGTCTTGCATTAGGCTATAGAAGCTCTGTTCATAAAAGTCATAAAATCCACAGTAGAATAGGTTGGAAGAGAGAGAGATCGAAATTAATATGGTCAGATGCAGCTGAAAAAGTTTTAATTTCGTTGAATCTTTTCACAAATAAAGCGAGGACCAAATGGACTTGTGAATAAGCATTCATTTCAAATTTAATTGTTCTACTCCTTAGAAGGTGCAAGAACATGTACAGGTCTCAGACAAGATTCCATGCAAATGGTATGTGGCCCAATCTTTCCAATTTCAGTATCCTAATTATAAAGAGACAATCAATTAACCCAAATGACATTTTCCCGTCACTTAACTAACTGTTTGAAACTATATTCCAACTGAATTCACAGTAATATAGCAACCAAGAGGATATTATTACTCATAATCTGGAGGAAGGAGAAAAATTATCACAACAGACTGACCTACAGCTGTGATGATTCCACTAAACAAGACTTGGCGGCGATGTTTTTTCATCATATCCTTGCCCCTTTCATCCCCATTTTTCTGTTGTCAAGCAAAAATTATTTTGTTCGAAATTTAACCGAAAACTATCAGTCTATCACCGCAGTAGCAAGCTTTAACGACATATCCACTCATTGACAGAAAAAGCAACATTAAACCTTTTTGCTATTCACATCTGAAATGGGAGCAATCGTTGGTTCAGGGATGAAATTAGCTATAATGGCAAAGAAAATGACCCCTGCAAAGAACTGTGAGGCCAACAGATCAGAAATTAACACTAAATAGTTTAATCAAATTTAACGCTGAAAAAGGCGATGTAGCACAATATTTAGAGGATGCCTCACCCAGAGATTTCCCTTTAAGAAGCCAATGGAGTTAATGGCATTATGGGCCAAATCTAAGAAAGATATGCTCAACATGAGACCTGCAGCAAAACCCTGATTTTGAGGGATGCTGAAGTTAATTCTACATAGCCATTGAAACATGAAAAACAGAATTTATGAAGTTACAGGAACTTAAAAGATTGTCGATTGATGATCATATTTTAATTGGTATATGTCTATTTAACTATCATTTAAAATACTGTAGTTCCTGAAACGTTTAGTGATTTCTTTTGTACACGTTTGGTTCTAGGAGTCTCACAACCGAGAAAGAAAATTATATGGTAACAAATTCCATTTGGACGTACCTGCAAAAGACCAAGCATCTTCAGATTTGGCGTCGGATTAATGACGACAAAAAATGCACCTGTTAAGAAACACAATATAAGCATAAGCTATGTTTTCTCAATCGGATTGCAGCGACTAATAAAAGGATGATTCTAATCTCGAAACTAGAATAACCACGTGGAGTTATACTATTGACCGCAAAAGGTATGCAGCCGCACGTTGTTCCAGAAATACATCAAGATAATTCCAAAATTACAACTGCAAAAGATTGTAATGCTTGAAACTTGAAGCTAAAAGCTGGGTTGACCCAAACATCACTCAATAAATATGTTGATTCTTTGTTTTCAGGATATCGTGATTAAATAACAGGGGCACGGTAAGTTAACGATTACAGATTACTTAGCCGTAACCGAGAATATATTAAAATGTGAGTAGATTATTAAGGCCTTCTACCTGTATTAACATTCCCAATGTTGTACTCAAATCATACAAAAGAAGAAAGAACAAACAGATTGGTTCAGAAACCCAAACAAGATAACAATTTAAAATATTATTCCACTGCACAAATGCAAAATCACATACCTCATCATCAACAAATACACGCTGAATTGAAAATTTTAAAAAATAATCAAATAAGCAATAAACCCATGTAAAGTTCTTGATCACTGCATTATAGAAAAAATAATTCAACTGCATAAGTTCAAATTTACTCACCAATAGAGGTGCTCAAGCCACCCAAAAGCGAAAGACCAAGGGCAACTAAAACTTGCGAGTCCATTAAGCCCATCTTCTTCAAAACCCTCGAGATAATACGTATTTCCTCTTTCTCTCGTCGCCTCTATATATATGTTGAAGAAAGAGTTAGTGGGTTATTAAGATAAACGCTACCAGTCAAAATCTTTCCCTTAAGCGGGTTTATCCGAGAATCAACTGAATTAGAAAAACATCAACGGCACTTGAGAATTAATGGGCTTTTTGGAATTCCACTAAATGTACTAAATGCGTTACTGAAATCATAGATATGAGAATTTATATATGCACACTCAAGAGGGAAGGGAATATGTACAGTGAAAGAAAGAGATTGTTTAAGGTGCCGAGTTCAAGAAATGCTCAAAGAATCCTAAACCAAACTGCATTAACATTACTCTTTTTTTTTTTGTTGTTGCCGGCCACCGAATTTTCTGGGTAAAGAGTAATTTAGTGGCGGAAAAGGGATAAATATAAAAAGACCATTTCTTGGAATCGACTCATAAACAGAGAAAAAAAATCCCCGTTTAAGAGAATGCTAGATTCTTTGGTGATATCTCTCGAATTTTAACACGAATCCAATCCTCGACTACTGGTCAAGACAATGGAACACTCCTTAGCCGATCATATTATTTTGATTTATTTTAATTTGATCGTTCGACTTATATATTTATTCTAGTTCAGTAACTATGATCATTATGGACAGTTGGATAAATATTATTGACAGAATTTGTGACGAGATACTTGATTGATGCCACCAAGCAATTTAAAAGGAATTCGTAGAAAAACTAATTTAGGATTCTTACTTTCTTGGTTCATTCACATGATGTGCCGTCCATTGTGACAGATATGTGGCACTAATAAATTTTGATCATGATTATAAACAGATAGTCAAAATAAAATAAAAATATAAGTTGTGTTATCAAATCAAAATAATCCACACCAAATGAACCTCATATTTCCCCGTCCCCTGATTGGAAGGAATTAAAATCTTGATTTTAATTTAAGTCAAAGTCAACAATTAATTTTAATCACATATTTTATGAAACTCACAACTTTTCAACAACGAATTTAATCANAATTTTAATCGCATATTTTATATACCCCACAACTTTTTAAAAACATATTTCATCTACTTTTATGAAAATCTATTAGAAATCTAATTTTGTTCCTCATCATAGGCTTAAATTTTTTCTTCAATATTCTTTTTAAATTTTTCAAAAAATTTAAAAACGCATTAATAAATAAGTTGGTGAGAAAGTTCTTATATATTAATTGATATCGCTTTCATGGAAAATTTTGACCTCATGGTCCAGGCAGGTTTCCATGAAGTCCCAATTTGAGTAAATTTCATTCCCAATCACCGAACTTTATGCAGAATTTTAATTGAGCTACTAAACTTCGAGTCACTAAATTTCAGTTTAATTTTAAATTTCACCACTGTTATATTCCATAACACACAATCCTCCAAACTACTAGAAATTGCTTCATTGATCCAATTTTTTTCTCAGGTCCTTTAGCTATTGTTCT
>CAIGRT010173781.1:0-10493 GCA_903798405.1 Fraxinus platypoda | reverse complement strand
GTAACGTGGATGCGCAAGGGGGATCTGTTGACAACTCGCCCTGCTCGGGTCTGTGAAGGAATAGCTGAGTTCGAAGAGTCTCTAATGCACGTGTGCACAGTTTATGGTAGTAGAAATGGCCCCAAACATTCATCAAAGTATGAGCCCAAGCTTTCCTCGCTTCATGTCTCTGTGATTGGGTCACTGGCGCATGACATTGGGAAGCACTGGATTGATCTAACGAATTTGCTTCCTGTTACTTTTGAGGAGTTAGACGAGGACAAGAGGTGCTCAGGTAAGCTCACAGGCAGGGCTAAAGGCACCATGCTGAATGTTAGTTTTGGGCTTTCCATATTAGGGGATAATTCATTTGAACCAGGATGTTATGAGTTCCTAATATTGTGGGAGAAAGAAGAGCAATAGCTACAGAGCATCTTGCTGATTTTGATGGGACTAATGGAACCAACTGTCTACATATGCTCGGTAGTGTCCAAAGATAATCAAGTTGAGGATCACATCGTCAGTCCCAGTCTTTAGATCTTCAATTTCTTGACCAAATTTCTCCAAATCAGGAACTTCTCCAATCTATTAGTCTTTTGCATCGGACACTGGATAAGGGAAAGATGGGTAATTCGGTGGTGTTTGATTTCTTCCATGTAGATTTGGAGTCCCTTACCTCAAAGTCTGGCCCCTCTTCTGAGTCTGGTGATGGAAGTACCGTAAATATGTTTGATGATACAGAGTTTACTGTAATTGAGCAGGTGTGGAAGTAACTGTGAAGTATCAGGAGAAAAAAGAACAATATGCTTGTCAAAGTTTTGACAGTACTGTAATCGAAATTATTGATGTTGTTGAGATTTTGGAGGGAGATGGCGTCATTTCTGATGAGAATGCGGCATGGAATTCAAAGCTTGAAGAAAGTGGTAATAATGAGAACAAAAATGCCAAGGATGACAGTGAATACAAAGGGAGTGTCGTGCACAAAAGAACCAATTGGTGAAGAACTCGATTCATTCTTAGATATTAGAAAGTATGACGAGCTAGAAAATTGCAGGAAGACAAAATCTAGTTACAAAGGAGGGTAGATAGTAAAATCGCATAGCTTGGATGATATTTTAGAATCCACAGCAAATGATTTTCTCAACATGTTGAGCATTGGGCAGAATCCAGATGATGAAGTTTCTGACAGTGGGCCTGAATCTCCGAGAGATCGTCTTTTGGGACAATTTGAAAAGAACACCTCAGCTTGGCGAAACTCCATATTTGATATTGGCATAATGTCAGAACAGAAATCTATTTGTCTTGCTTCTAGTGGCTGTTCAGAAGATTTTGATTTGTTATTTACTTTTCAAGAAGGCGAAGGGAAGCATGGTCCTGGGAACCACTCATTGAGGCATAAAAGAAATGCCAAAATGCTCAAAAACTTGGAAACTGAAGCTTTAATGCATGAATGGGGTCTGAATGAAAAAAGCTTTTTTGAATTCTCTGTGCACTAGCTCTGGTGGATTTGGAAGTCCAGTCTGTATTCCGGCAGAAGAACCACTGAAATTACCTTCTCTTGAAGAAGGCCAGGTCCAATTATTCAGACAAAGGATGGTGGCTTCTTACGTTCAATGAATCCATTGCTTTTCGGAACTTCCAAAAATGGTTCCAGACTAATCATGCAAGTGTCTGCTACAATTTTGTTACCTGCAACAATGGGATTCAGTATCATGGAGATACTTCAATGCTGGGCATCCGAGGGAGTTGAAAAGATGTCTACTCAGTTGATGCCGTTGGAAGATATCACATTGAAGATGATACAAGAAGTGGTGTCGGAAACTGAATCAAGATCAGACGCGTTTCAGAGGTCTGTAAATTTCCTTTATTGATGTTGAGAAATTAAGTTAAATTCTCCAGAAATTCTATTAGTAGTTTTCAGATTGTAAAGCATTTATTTCCTATGTGTAGATGGCTTTTGCAGCATGAAAAATTGCCAGTTTCTCAGAATTCTGATACCCTGCTCTCATGCTCAAATTGCAAGGTCGGATTATGCATGTTATGAAAATCTTGTTCCCATGGCGATAACAAATATTGAAGCTCTTTTAATTGAAGGGCTGAAGATTCAGTCCAACATGCCAGATCAGGAAGCGCCTTCAAGCATTAGGGTCCAACATGCCGGGAAGTTGGCTTCCTTAGGTAAGAGTGTCCAACTTGGAGGAGACTCTCAATGTTGATGAATTAATTGAATATTCTGTCACTTAAAGAATGGTTGCGACTGGATGCTGGAGATTTTGATAATGGAGACAGAAATAATGAAAGAATTGTGAAAATCTTAGCAGCCCATCAAGCTAAATCCATAGAATTGTGTAATGGACAACTAAGGAGGGATGATGAAAGTTGTGGTGCTTTTGGTAAAAACTTCACAATGGGTCTAAAAGTGCAGCTTAGGAATCCATTTCGTAACTATGAAATGGTTGGTTCCTCAATGCTTGCTCTGATTCAAGTAGAGAGGTTTTATTCCCCCCTGCAACAAGAACAGAATGGGGCAGAATATGGTCACGATGAGCAATTGATTCAAGAAGGGATCAATTTTGAACAAAAACAAAATGAAATCCATGAAAACCACGTTCCTCGGTTTAAAATATTGGATGTCCATCTTACCGGTCTGAATGTTGAGCTTGGCGATAAACAGCTTTGGGGAACCAGAAGACAAAATCAATCTGGATCCCGATGGTTGTTCTCTAGTGGAATGAGTTCTACTAATGAGCTTTCAATCTCCATTTCAAATGCAATTGTAAAATCATCAACACAGATAACAAGGAAGGCGTGCCCTGGAGATGTATTGTGGAGCATCGCCTCTAATATTCAAGGTGACTCAGCTACATGGGATGAAGCTGTTGCACTAAATATTTATGCAAGAAATCCTGATATTATTTTTCCAAATGAATTTGTTAGGTTCTCGATAGAGTAGAAAGAACGCAACTTTTGGTGGACTATTGAAGCTTTCCTTTTGGCTGAAACACGCATATTTGCTTTATATCCGATTCTCCGTGTTTGTTAATATTTCGTGTTTATATCCATGATATGTATCGATTCTGCAATTTGTCTGCTATAGTCGTAAATTTGTGGCCGAGACAGTACGAGAGACCATACATGTGTTTAGACGGACTTGTTTTGGCCAGGTTTGGTTAAGCTGTTGTTTCTAAACATGTTTTGTATCCTGATTAGTAAAAGTAATTATTTCATTTAAAACTTACTTCTTTACTTATACAAGTGAACTTTTCAGCTTGGCCAACATGCTCGTATCATATAATGACTTGATCAGATAAATCTAACATTTTCTGAATATAGGCACTGAAAGTCTCTCTGTGTTTATCTTACATCTGATAAATGCTGCAGTGCTGTGATGTAACATTGCCAAATGCCCTTGATACATTTTCTGACCATCCCATTTACTCTTTAACTATTAAAAGATAGTTTGGAGGATCTCTGAAAAAGGTGGGTCCTGATTAAGTTCATTTAATAATAACTCGGAACTCCTTGTACAACTATAATTGTAAAACAGTGATGTTATTTCAGAATTCTCCATTAGGGCTGCGGACCTGGGTGGATGTGGACTCCCTCGTACGTCGTTACTACATACCTCGGATCCTCTTTGTCTCTTTCAACTCTCTTCTTCACCGGGCAGCCTTCAACTGAACACTTGTAATAGTTCCTATTTGATTACATGATACGGTAGTTAAAGCTCGACTCTTTCACAAATCTCTAATGCATAACGAGTAATAGATGGTTGTATACCTTGGATTTGGGCTGTTTTTCACCATCTTTTTTCCATACTTCCTCCACTTGAAGCCATCATCTAGTATCTCGATCTCTGACTTTGTTTTGAAAGCAACCTTCTCTTTCAATTCTTTCTTCTCCTTGCCACTCCCTCCACCTGCTAGTAACACAAACACAATCCATATAACACGAAATAATATACACGAAATTTTAAATAACGAAATTCAAGACTTGCTTACTGCTACTATCTCCTTCATGATAGCCACTACTGATACCACTGGAGTTTACAACTTCATTTGATGCATAACCTGGATTCTGAGGATAACCCGACACAACAAATGCTGGATCTTCATCAATCCAGTCATCGAGCTCGAAGAAATCAGAAAATTCGAAGTTTCTCTCAGGGGTGGTGTACTCACTCATTGGAGTGTCCGGCGCTCCAGCTCCATAAGTGGCGCCGGGAATGTTTATATTCTGGAGGCTATGCTTATCCATGCTTATCGACTCACTTGCAGTTGCATGCTGTTTATATATGATGTGTCATCAGGAAGTTTCGTAGGTAGCTACTGCTTATTTCAGTGGTGGCTAAATCACTTATTGGGAGGGCCCAGTAAATCTGTAACATCACAAGAGCGTGCAAGACTTTGCTGATTATGATTTGGGTGTGAAGTCTACTAACAGTCTCTTGCTTAGAGTCAACAGCCCCTTCCTGACGGGTGTCGAAGACAAGTCTATATACACATACAAGCTGAAGAAAATGATTTTTTCAGAATGTGTGGTTAAAGAGTAGAAAAAATTATGAGTTCACTTGTAAAATTATTTTATTAGAAGAATATATTGTTAAAAATAGATTTAGGAAAAAATGATTTTCAAATAAACTTTGCCGAACAAACTATACGGCAGAGTGGTAGCTCTTGGAGACGAGTACAAACCCATATTTTGCAGCATTATTCGAGCACATATGATTTAAAGTCAGCTGAAAGAGAGCCGTGTGACTAGGACAAAACTTGGTAGCAGTCATTTCACATTTGATTTGGACCACGTTTATTGGTCGATTGATTATGGACGACAAGTTAAAAATTGAGGGTAGATGAATAATATATCATATAGCATTAGGAAATAACCAGGAAATAGAAAGTTTGGGTCCAATCTTGATCAGAAGTGACGCAGTGCAATTCTAAAAGTAGTTCATTCCCATTGAAATTAAAAAAAGTCGTGCTATTGTTGGGTCTTGAAAATCATGCATGTGTGACACATAAATGAACAATTTAAAAAAATGACTTGCTAGCATGCATATTAAGTACTCGTGTTACATTTCTATTTTGTGTTTTTTTTGTTTGGAGGACGAGTTATATTTTGTTATTAGAGGGGCTGAAAGCCATTTACTCAATTTGAAACTTTGGGTCGGTGATTTGCAACTTTGGGTTGCATTTGGATGTCGACTTCTTTGAAAACTCAATTTGAAGATCAACTTTCTTTGAACGAGTCTATTTTAATTTTAATTTTATGATTTAAATAAATATTGGTATCATCTTGTCCAATTCTTCCTTCATCTATTAGGCTCCGTGAATGGTTGAATGAAGAATTTTCAATTAGAGAGTTGAAGGAAGTCAATGAAAATTAGAAAGTCTGAATAGGAGGTCGTGGTCACATCTCTACCGGCATTAGAGTTGTGTCTCAACTAGCGGTGTCAACGAGCCGAGNTAGGCTCCGTGAATGGTTGAATGAAGAATTTTCAATTAGAGAGTTGAAGGAAGTCAATGAAAATTAGAAAGTCTGAATAGGAGGTCGTGGTCACATCTCTACGGGCATTAGAGTTGTGTCTCAACAATGACTCATTCTCCTATTTTTAATGCCAGTCGAAAGAAGAAATTTGGGTGTGTAGCCACTGACTATTGAATTAATTTTGAGGGCCCATGACTAGACGTATTTCATAAGATTTCTCCAAGTAAGCCCAAACGAATAGACTTTAGGTGGATTTTTGAGCCCGACACTAATTGATAAAGGTTGGAAAAATTAAGACAAAAAATTCCTTTTTCATCATTTTCAAAATAGTACCGAAGCTATTGGACTCTAATTTGATATTTAATTATAATTTAATTTTAGTTAATTAAACCCACTTATCAAATTAAACTAATTATTTATTTATTTAATTGTAAATTACCATAATTGCTAGAAATTTGAAATATATTTTTATATAATATTAGATATTATATAGGAATGCAATTATGTGATAAATTTATACTTATTGGATGATTATGAGCTCGACCATATGGATGTTTTGAGTGTTTGATTTCAATTCTTGTTGTTTTGGGCCTACGAGATCTTTATTAATTTTGGACGTGAGAGTCTTACAACTTTTAGGCCTACGTGTATATGATACAAGTTGCAGCTGGATTAATTGAAAATGCAAGAAGAGGTAGAGATCATAGAGATGAAACATTGTATGATTCAATGCTATATTCCATATGAACTGACCAACTAGTCTTTTTTTAGGCTAAATAGTACAAGTCTATAATCGTCTATATTATTACATAGGGTAATTAGCACATAACGTTCGTATCTTTTATTACTATTGTGTTAAACGACCATACCTTCTATTTTTTTTTGGCATTTTCACCCATAATTCTACCTTTGATTCTACAAAAGTTCATTTTCCTATGTTTTTATCAAACTTAATTATTACAGAAGCCCAGAAATCATTGGTAGAAAAGAATTATTACAGAATTTTAAATATTATTACCTGCGATGTAGAAAGAACAATCTCTAGTTATGAATTTCAGGAAAATGAACAAAAAAAATCATACCACATAAGATGGCGGAAGTTCTTAGAATTTCTGAATTATGTATGTTTGTAGAGATAGAAGGGAGAAATGAGATTCCAATGGAAGGAGTGGGGTTGGGTTGAGAGTTTAAAAGTAAATAAAATCGTGTTTATTCTTGGATCAAGCTGATTAATCCTCTTGTCTGATCTTCCTTGAAGTTTTTCAGTAGTTCAATTATAATTTTGAGAGCCATATTGTCCGACAACCTACCTAGTTTTTTCAAATTTTGAAGGTCAGACGAGTCCTGAAATCATTACTACAGCCTCCACCACTTGTTTCATCCACCACCACCAAGGGCTCTCTATCAGCTTATCTTTATTTTGGCTCCACTTTTCCAGCACCTCGTGACATCTTATGTGCGATTTTCAGCAAATGAAAACTCCATAACTATCTCAACTCAAGTCAACAAAATAGCTCCAACTTCTTCCTTCTTCCTTCCAACAATAAACAAGACCAACAAAAAACTAGAAAAAGGGAAGGAAGTAGGAAGGAGACTATTTCAAAGTGATCTTGGTGTGGCTATTGCACCCAAGCTGCCGATGAACATAAGAAACTAAAGGTTATTTTTCAGAGGAAAGAACAGGGGAGAAAAAATGTTCAGATGGGAAGAAAGAGAAAAAAAGTTGTAAGACGAAAATACCCTTTGCTTAATGGAGAATTTTGATGAAAATGGAGGAAAAAGACTTTTTGCGCAATCAAAGGTAAAATTAAAGGTGAAAATGTAAAAAAAATAAAATAAAAATAAAAATAAATAAATAAAATGAAGGTAGGGACATGGTAGAAACTCGATTGTCACAATATAGATTGGGGGTGTTGATTCCATAGGGAGATGATAGAAACTCCAAAAGAGATTAGAAATTTAAGAGAAAATATGAACGACAATGTAAGATGAATGCTTTCTAGAAAGAAATAAATTGAAAACCCAAAATGTAATAGTGAAAAGATATAACCAGAATTAATAGTAGCGATGCTTCTGTATTAGGAATATTGGGCCTAACACCACCTAATAAAACCGGCTTGTTAGGGGAGGATTGTCCTCACCTTATTAAGTGGATCATATATATTTTCCCAAGCAATGTGGTGGATTGCCCTCACCTTACTAAGTGGATCAATCATATATTCCCAAGCAATGTGGGATTCTAATACCATTCGAAACAAAGTGGAATTTTACTTCTTCTTGGTTTCCCCCTTCCTTCCAGCCGTGTGCCTTCTTTTTTCCTCCAAAAGTTATGGACTACTCCTTCAATGGAAAGAAAATCATGTACAAGCTCTCGAAGGTAATAATCCTGATCTCCATGCTCATATTGCGGGCCATATTTTGCTTAGTCGACGTGCAAATTAGATAAACAACATTTTCGGAACAATTGTAGCTCGTCGAGTTAGCTTCAAAATGCTTGATTCGCTTCACTAGGAAGATATGACAATAATGCTGACGACTTTTCACAGAAGCTTCCAAATCAGAAATTTTTCAATCCTATCTATCAACTCCTTTTCTCGACACTTGAATGCTCTACGTTTTCATTTGTTTCTCTGAGTTGGATCAGGCCCACTTGAGTTGAAGACTATCTAATGGGCTTTGGATGTTGGGAATTCTTCATTGATTGTTCTTTTCTTCCTTATTTGTGGCTAGACTTGAAACCAATCAATCTTAAATTTATTCCTTTAATAAGATCATTGGAAATTAATTAAAATTTGAGCACTATGGAATTAAAGTTCAAGCTGAAAAATCGTAATCAAAACTCCCAAATAATGCATATAATCCAGCAATTAAACCCGTAGGAGTAGTGTTCTGACTATACTTTCATACATTCGTCTTATTTTGATTAGATAGAAATAATAATTTAAGTCATTTGACATCGCGATCGCATACCTAATGGGTCATACATTTAA
This sequence comes from Fraxinus platypoda, assembly GCA_903798405.1. Classification (NCBI taxonomy): domain Eukaryota; kingdom Viridiplantae; phylum Streptophyta; class Magnoliopsida; order Lamiales; family Oleaceae; genus Fraxinus; species Fraxinus platypoda. The sequence continues at coordinate 2,037 of CAIGRT010173781.1, read as the reverse complement.
GAGAGACCTAGAAGGATGATATTAAGAGTTAATTAATTGACAAGTATAGACATTAGTAGAATTAATTAATTGCATTATTTATGAATGGGAGATCGAGTTTAATTAATTGGATTAATTAACTAATGGACCGACTCATGTTTGGTGGATGGGTTAAACCCACTTAAATATCTAGAAATATACAATTAGAGTCTAAGCTTTTCACAGTTGTTGTAATAGCAATAGAGATTACAATTCCTACACAAAACTCACAACCCAATATCATAATCTTGCTAACACAAGAAGGAGAAACACCAATTACTCATTCTTGTTCTCCCGTATGGATTACCACTAAATATTGTACAATTGGACAGTTGTGGTGTGGAAAGATCGTGGTAGATTAAGAATTACAAGGAGGAGTAAATGTCGTGATTGTTCATGATCAAGATTTTCAAGAGTTTGAAGAATTGGCTAAAGGTATAATTTTAATCACAATTTCTATCAAAACACAAAGACGATCCTTGAAAAGAATTGAAAAATATTTTAAATTCCGCTATACATATATAAGTAAATTCCCAACAATATTTACTACTTGGAGTTTGTGAGATTACTTGTTCAAATTTTAAATTATGAGCATAATTTTTGAATTATATCATCAAGACTATATATCTTATCAATGCTAATGAGTTTACATTCCAAACTTCTGATAAACGTTAGTTAGAATGACAACAAATGATTTAACATAATTGATTGTTAAGTGCCTCAAATAAATTTTTAAATCATTACTATTGAAAACAAAGCGATCCCCATTTCTGTCTAAGAAACAATATTTTACATGTAGCATAACTTATAGCATTATGCCAACATTAAAGTTCTCCACACTATCGTTGACATATGGTCGAAGATTAATATTTTCCATCTAATGATTTCTGATTATGCAATATATGTACTATCACTTCACCATACTCCACTAGGATGGACAATAAAGAACGTTAAGAATTCATTTTTAGTTTGAACCTTTATGAAATATCTTAAATCATAACGGGTGGTATTTTATAACGTGGCTATTTACTGTCATTTTGATTGGACAACTTTCTCAGCATTAGGGAGATTTAAGAAACTAAAAATAATAAACATAGTACATCCTTATATTATCTAAATCATGGCACAAGACAATCCGACTATCATTTAGATTCTTATTGATAGAAGAGATTAATAATATCTCACTCAATATCATTAAATTCTCCAGCTTGAATTGATGTCCTGGAGGAATGAGTTGTTATCGTTATATTTGATAAATCAATTGTAGACATGAAACATGATAACATTCGTTTTGAAGACATATCTCCAAAAGAAAATGTCCCATTGAGAAGACAATGTACTCACTACGAGTATATAGGCACAACAAATTGTAAAATTCTAGAAAATGTTTAGGTATCTGAAATACTTAAAACTGATACATCTCAATAAATTATGTTATTGATGATTTTATGCTTGAACCATGAGGGGGACCAATGTTTTGTTCCATTAAATTTTCTTTACAAAAATTTTAATGAGACAACTTTTGTAGAGATCAAAAGAGTAATGAATTCTTTTTTCTTACTAAATTTTTTTCAACATAGTTATTTCCTAGTACATTTTAATGAGGCTTATATATTCTTTATATAATAAATATCTATAAACTGCAAGATATTTATTCTCAAAATATACTCTTATAAGTTACAACTGGGTGAAAGACTCTTGAAGAGAACAATAAGATCCATTTTAATCGAATCATCATATTACTAGTCATAAAAAAATGATAAATATCTTGTATAAAGCTTTAACAAGACAACATAAAACACAATTCATTAGAATTAAGGAAAATTGCAGCCACGGTACCAAACCTTTCACTTTTTTTTGCAGACTTTACCCAAACCTTTTATTTGTGCCATCCACGATACCAAACCTTTAAAAAAATTCGCAGCTACAGTACTCATTGTCGGTTTCCGTCCGTTTGACCACGAAAAACATATGTAGCAAATCTTGTTATTTCATTTTTTTTTACTGTTAATATTGAAT